>CANUEX010086484.1:0-18122 GCA_948099535.1 Jatropha multifida | reverse complement strand
CTTTAAATAATTTTAATTATAATATCATTAGCATTGCCATTCTATTCAATTATAACTTTTTTATTTTTAATAAATTTCATAATTACCAAACTACAAAACATTCACTTAAATTACTAAGACATGATATGAATACTATATATAAAGTTTTATTAAAAAAAAATTACTTCTAATTTATTACGATATTCTAATTTATTGTACATAATTTTATTAAAATTGTATTTATGAATAAAATTATATTATTACCCAATAATATTTCATTTATTAATAAATATTTATAAATTTCTACAACTGTATATATATATATATTTCTTGCTATTTTCTTATATAAGAATTATTGATAGCTTGGTGGTCAGTCCTCTTAATTTCTGAGTAAAGGTCATGGGTCCAACACTCATTACCAACATAAAATTTTACATTGAAATCGTATGTAGGGTATGGGGCGGGTATCCATTACTTGACAGCGAACGGGTTGGGGTAGTAGGTACCCGTCCTAGACTTGGTTATTACTGGGTACTCGCGACCCGCTGATTTGAATTCGAATCCGTCTTGAATCCGATACAAATATTAAATTTACTACCCAAATCCATCCCTAAACTGTTTGTAGACTACCCAAACCCGCTATAATCGGGTCGGATCGAGTTGGGTACTTGTCGAATGGGGTAAAATTGCCATCCCTAGTTGGAACCATAGTAGAATTCCCTAGAGCTCGATGTTGAAATCATGGTCAACAGTTTGCACCATCTGAGAGATAAGAGCTGATCAAGGCTTAGTCTCTCAGATTTCAATTTTAGCACTTTTGAAAGCAAACCTAGTCTGAAAACCATATCTGGAGGTCTGTGGTTATGTCTAGAACATCTTGTGTGAATTTCATCTGATTTTGAGAAAATTTTTTTGAAGCCGGTCTAGTGCATCTGATTTCCTAGGGCTTTTCTATAGTTTTTCGTCCGATTAAAAGGAACGGCTGGATCTTGAATACTGTCATGGACATTTTGATTGTGACAGTTTATTGATCAGAGTTTGGATGAGTCTTGAAAAGTCTGTATTTTGGGGCATGGCCAAGGCTGATCCTCCACATTTTTTATAAATAGGGGAGGAGGTGATCTTATTTGTCACATCTCCTGCTTACTTGCTTTCTTTGCTTACTCCTACCAAAAATCTCTAAAGACTCTTTATCTTTCAGAAGAGATGGCTCAGCAACCGAGTTCTGCTATTCTAATAACTTTGAGCATCATTGACTTCATCCTAAAGGATTGGGAATCCTACCTTTCAGTCCTCGGCCAAGGCCTAGTATTTTTCTTATTAGCCTTATATTTTTATTTTATTACACTCTCGCCCCTAACTATATGCCTGATAGTTCCTAGGCTCACCTTGAACACTGATTGTGGCATATGACACATAGAAACATAGTTTATTAGGATGGCACTCCCAACTACTTTGTTAGAAATTGTAATTAGGTCCTCTAATTTCTAGAGAATCGTGCTTTTGCCATGAAAATTTATTCTGTTCAGATTTTAGGTTCGATTTTGTCCCCAATGGAAGACATAGCCTCCTTAGACCTTGTAGGTAGTCCCGGTTGGAGTCCAATTGTAATTTATCGCTTGGTCCCTAGTTTTTTTTAAGGAAAATTACCATTTTCACCCTTAGGGCCTATGTTCTGCTTTAGTCGAAGCTATAACCTTTTGTGATATTTTAGATGATTCTAAAAGGAGTCTGATAGGTCTAAAAACCCTACGTTGAGTTCAAACACTCATAAAAACCCTGTATTAAGTCTAAGAAATTCTGTAGTTCATTTGAAAACCCTGTGTTAGGACTAAATACTTCTATAGTCGGTCTGAAAATCCTATTTTAAGCTTGAATACTTCTGGAGTTGGTCTGAAAATCCTATTTTAAGTTTGAATACTTCTGTAGTTGGTTTGAAAACTCTATTTTAAGTTTGAGAACTTCTGTAGTTGGTTTGAAAATCCTATTTTAAATCTAAGAACTTTTGGAGTTGGTCTGAAAGCCCTGTTTTAAGTCTAAGAACTTTTGGAATTGGTCTGAAAATCCCATTTTAAGTCTAAATACTTATGTAGTTGGTCTGAAAACACTATTTTAAGTTTGAGAAGTTCTATAGTTGGTCTATTTTAAGTTTGAATACTTCTGTGGTTTTCTTAAAATCCTATTTTAAGTGTGAATACTTCGATAATTGGTTTGAAAACCCTATTTAAAGCCTGAATGCTTCTAGAGTTTTCCTGTATGAAATGTTAATTTTGCTGCATAGGAATTTGCACTATGGTGCTTGTTAGTCTGTTAGCTAGTGTGTGTTTACATAAGAATTGAAAACTAACATTTGTGTTTTTGTGTGATTGTGCTTATACTTGACAAGCGAATGGCCATTCTAGAGGAGGTCGAGGGGACCTTAGTGTAGTGGCATGAATCATGCAGAGGTACCTTGCTGTTACCGAGATGATAACCCTGATTGAACTACATTTTCTCATTACAATAAAGAGCCATAATGCCTACTTCCACCTATGGAGTGCATTGGCAAAGAGATGGTGGGATGCTATCAATGCATTCCACACAGCTATTGGCGAGTGGACCCTTACTCCTTTTGAGTTTATAGTCCTGACAGGGATTCACTTCAGCTCTCGTCCACTAGATGTGGACTCTTCCATGCTCATGCCTGAGCATTTGACATATCTATTAGGTTTTGTACCAGAGCTCAATCCTGGTGGATCATACTAGCATAGCTCTCTCTATGAGCAGTTGAGGGAGTTGAGTCGAGAGGGTGGTGATAGAGCTACCATTGAGCAATTGATTCGTGCCTCTCTCTTTCTGATTTTAGGATGCACTATTCCACATGATTGGGCAGACCACATAGTCCTTTCCTTTATGGCATCCTTAGTGGACTTGAGGCTACTCAGAGAGTATGATTGGGGCAGTGCCTTTATGGCATCAATGTAAAGTGACATGAGTAGATATAGCCGCCATAGCCGGATCGGATTAGGAGGCACCGCACACATCTAGGAGGCTTATTTTCTGAATTGTGTCTGCTTGTTTCGTGTACTGATTTTTCTATTCTGAGATATTTGATTTTTATTTTACAGGCTTAGGCTTCCTTCGTCTTCCCTTTTCTTACCCTTATGCTGACCCAGGATGTGCTGTTAGAGATCTCAATGATGCGCTGCTTCTGACTGGCTTTGATAGGGCGGTATACTAGGGAGAGCCATCCTGTCTTGAGGAGGAGGTTTAACAAGCTATCGATAGCTCATGTGAGTCTTGATTGATACATGAATTATTTCCCTAAGTCCTAATCTAATTTTGACGTCTAGAGGTGTTTACTCTTTGTAGGTAAGGATCTATATGTTCCACCAGTTTCTGGAGGCTCCTTTAGAGGAGAACTTGCATTGAGCCTGGGATATGATGCATAGCCGAGTTCTCTTAAGATGCGGGCTGATCAGGCACTACTATTTAGGTGAGCGGGTCTACCTTAAAAAAATGGGCCTGTATCGGATCCTGGAATTTTTATTTCAAACATTTCCATTTAAATTTAATCGTAAACTATTAATCAGAAATATTATGCCACGTAATATTTATCTGAACTGAAAACCACTATGATTTGTCTTAAAATCAATTGAAAAATCATTAAATTAATTAAAAATCGGACCAAATTATTGAATTGGATCGAGTCTATTTGAATTGAACCCAAATAGAATTTTTTTATAATTACTGTGCACTATATTTTTTTCTATCTCCTTTTTCACTTGGCGATTTATTTTTTTTTCAATTATTTGCGTTATTTTCTTTTTCCTTTCTTTTCTTTTTTTTTTCCTTTTATTTCCTTCTTCTTCTTCCTTGTCTCTGCGCAAAACCAGTACCACACCAAGTCTCTCTCTCTCTTTGTCTCCCTCTCACTGTGTCGCCACACAACCACTGCCTCTAGTAGCACCGCACTATCTCCAGCTTCGCTCCTCTCCTCTTCTCTCTCCCTCAACCTCTCTGTCACTCTCTCTTTCTCTCTCTACGTGAAGTTCGGCCACCACCACAGCTGCAGCAGCATCACTATAACGCCCTAATTTTTGAAACTTTAGATAGGTTATTTTATTACTACTCAGTCTATATGGTGATTCATGCACTATACGTTATTTGTTTGATTATTCATGCATAAAACGATTTATGGATTGCAAATTGTGAAGCTATATCTTAGAAAATCTAGTTATGAAATTTAATGTGATGCAGTTCTAATCGCACCTAGATATTTAGGATTGAGATTTGATTTTCAAGATATGAGTTATTAATTATTATTAAGTATTATTATAAAAGGGATTATTTAAAATATAGTTTTATATATATAAATTTGATATCTATTTATGCGTATTTTATTAAATAGGTTTTGGTTATATAATTGGGCTTATTAGATAGTGAGCTTAAAAGAAAAAATAAAATAAAATAAAGTAAATTGTTATCCTAAGTTTAATAAGAGTGGTCGACTCTCTCATTTTAGATGAGAGTGCCGCCATCTTCACAAGCACGCACACACAAGAGTGAAGAGAAAGAGAGAGAAAGAAGAAGAAAAAGCTCATCTTCCATTCCTACAACTTCCACTATTAGAATCAATAATCAAATAACAAGTAGAGAGAATAAGTGGTATTAGAGTGGTGATTAAGCTAGAAGAATAAGGTGCAATTAGGTTGTGATCATTGAAGACATTCCATAATCAAGGTAAGATTCCATTTCTGCAAATCCATATGTTGTTTCTAATCTGATCATTTTTTTGAAGTTAGTATTGTTAAGAGATTATGAATCCCCAATGGTGAACTTTCTAAGGTTGACAAGGGCAAAAGGAAGGCATAATTGTGAAGTTGATTTGCTATTGTGTAATTTTGAGATTTGTACTCAACAAATATTTGTTTAGTTTGATTTCATTTATTGATGTTGGTGATTATAAACAACCTTCTTCTCTTATTTTTTGATATTGAAAACTGATGTTTTTACGTGTAAAATTGAAAATTTTGTATAAATTGCTTGAATTAATAAATTTTGATGCTATATATGTTATTGGGTCGGTTTTGAACTTATTTTTGGACCCTTTATGTTTTTCATCTGTATTTGAGCTCCTCATGAAAGTTGTAGCTCTACTTCTTAGCTTTTTAAAACATCTTTTTGTGTCTAAATTGGATACCCATAGCTCATGTTATGATCTGAATACCAAAACTGATTCTGTCATGGCATCAAACTTATATATTCAGATTGATTGCCCATTTTGGCCACTAAGATATCTAGATTTTGACTAGAGTCCTTCATGAAAGTTGTAGATTTACTTGTTAAATTTCCAACGCATCTTCTTGTGTCTAATTTGGATGCTTATAACTTTAGTTATGATCTATATACCAAAAATGGTTTGAGCATAAAATGCTGACACGCCTAGGCCATGGAAATTTTAGAGACCATGCCTAGGCCTTGGACTCCCCTGACTCTCAAAGTGTAATTGTATATTTTGACCTCCTAATGATGCCTAAACACTCTAAATGAATACCTAATCTATCCTTGATGTGGTAGTCTTTAGAATCTTCTTTAAATGTGGCTCATATATCATATGGAAGTCAAATAAGAACACATAAGATAGGGACCATGTTTAGTTGATTTTAATTGAGAGTTATTGCTTGATTGTACTAGTTAATATGACCTAAGAATTGAATGTAAGTCTAAATGTGATAAGTAAGTAACTTTGGTTTAATATTGGACTGTGAAGTCAAATTGAAGAATTTGGTTAGATAGTTATGGATTTGATGAATTGATTATCCTGATGATCTATTCAATTGTAATATTATGTGTTGCATGATTGCATGTTGAAATAAACATTAGCTAAGGTGGGTTATAATTGGTCTTTCATATGATATGAGCTAAACTTGATGTGTGATATTGTTCTTACTTGCATAATATAATAAGATGTTAGAAGACACACTAGAACTTTGCTATTGTAATATTGATTTGCATGACCTATGAACTAACATGAACTAAGTGTGTGAATTTGACTTGGTAACACCAATTTGGAACTATGTCATGGAAGGCTTAATGCTATGCACCAGGTACGCTTACTTACTTGCTATCTTGAGTGATATTGGACTAAGACATATATGGATTAATGCTACCTTAATCAAGTGACTTTAACTATTTATTTTATGTACATGAGAATGAATGTTCTAGATTTTGTGGTCGTTAATTAAAATGGAATTAAATTGAATCAACCTAAAAGTACTAATGGGCACTTACTGTGGTCCTGGTTGAGTAGTTGCTAGAATATGGTTATCTATTTCTGAAATAAATCATGCTATGATTTCTGATTAGGATTGTGCTGTGATCATATGCCAAATAGTGAGTGTCTTCAAGACGAGTGGATGCACTCTACTAATTCTGTATCTGCAAGACTTTCTAAGTCTACTGTTAAAGGTTAACTAGCTAATATTAGTTTGACTGTTATCAGACACCGTTTTGTTACCTATTCTGCCTCTGTCTCTCTTGAGTCACTATTAATGCCCAATTATTTGAAATAATGAGTAAAATATTGATCATAAATACAATGTACAAATTATTGCAGCATGAGTTACCCATAAACTGATGTATGTGAATATACAACATGCAAGTCGATACAATGAAATCTATATGATTATATAGTATGCAAATTATTATAGAAATGTGTACATAACTACTCATACGGTGAGATACTGTTAGAGCATGCACATGTATGCTTATGACATGGTTTGGATGTTTAAATTATGTAATATGCTTTTATGTGGCACATGTTTTGTATATAAAAGATATTGCATGATTGTTTAAGAAATAAGTTGCTTTTGTGGGCTATAGTAGTAAATGATATATATATATAGTTAATGTGTATGATTTTAATGAATCATACTTGTTTGCTATGTGATTGCATATATATTTTTTTAACTCGCGTAAGTTGAAGATTTGTTTGTTGTGGACCGTGAGGACCCGTAGCCAGAGAGAGACCTCTATTTTCATATTTGAGTGAGTCTTTACTACAAACGCATGGCATGTGGTAGGTTTAAAAATAATTAGAGTATTGGTTTGAATGTGTGGGGCTTATATTTTAACTAAACACAATTGTTTTTATTCCCTTAAACTCTTTGAGGATTTTGATTTGTTCCATGTGGACTTGGACTTTTATTTTGAGATTGGACTCTTGATATCTTAGAATCTATTAAAGTTGGATTTGAGGATGGTTCATTTTCAGATTTGTTTAATTGAATTAGAATATTAAATGTGTGTAAAGGACTCCTGAGGACTTTACTATCACCTGGATAATGTTTTATTAATTAGTATGTTCTTTCTTTTAATTGAATTTTCAAAGGGAACACTTGAGATTTTCTAAAGGAATTGCCTAACTTTTTAGAAATGTTTAATGGGTTACCACTATTATATTTAAAGATTTTAAATTTTTCTCGAATTTTATAACCAAACTATTAAGGCAAGTTTGGATTGCTAAGACTTCTGCTGTACATTTTAAAGGATTTGTAAATCGAGCATTTAATTACTATATTATGTTTTCATTGATATTGGTTCTCTACTAATAAGTAAGCATGTATGTGCCTCCAACATAGAATGCGACATCTCCTGTTCTGGTCCTATGAGATTGGAAAGGGGGTGTTATGATCATCGTGCCACCACAACCATAGTCCCAGCAGTGTTGTGTCGCTGCTGCAGCTGACGTTCCTCCTTCACGTGGGAACTCAGCAAACCTAAAAGCTCCTCTCTTCTTTCGTCATTCCTAGCAAGCCACGGCGATGCCACCATCTCCAGCGCACAATTCCGACGAGTTCAGTAACTCCTCCACATCCTGACGCCACCAACCACACCTCTTGTCGTGATTAGGCAAGTCCATCAGCAATCTCAGCCCCGATATGCATCTCCAATCCATAATTTTTGAACTGTGGTTTATTAGGGTACTAGAATATTTTACCTACCCATAAAATTATTAGTTAATTTTAGCATTTGTGCTTAAATTTATTATTTTTGTGTGATTGGTTAGTTATTAATTTTGGTTTGGAGTAAATGATTTAATTAAAGGACTTAAAATTAATTGAAGGTAAATTAGTTATGGGTTGATGGATATTAATGGGTTAAGAATTTTGATTAATTAGAAATTAACTGAGGTTAGTATTAAAAATAAATTAATATCAAAATTCATTATAAAAATAAATTAATATCAGAATTCATTATAAGAAATTAAGGGATTTATATAGTTGAAATATAAAGGTTGAAATATTGTACAAAGTAGGTATTTATGGCTGAGTTGGATTAAATGTTAAAATACTGGATTTTGTTAATTAAAATTTATGGAAGTTGATTTAGATTAATAAAGGATTAGGGTTAATAGATTTTAGTTAATTAGGATTAAATTAGAGATTTAAGCAAAATATTATTAGCAAATACCATATATATATATATATATTGGTGTATTTTGCAAAAATAAAATTAATAGTTAAAAGGTTATGAATTATTATTGAATATGATTTAAAATTTGTAAATGCTACAATTAATGAATCTGGGTTAATTATCATTATTTTGGAGTTGAATGGATTAACAAAGTCTGATTAAATAGAAAAAAGATATAGAGAATATTCTAGTAGAATTAAATTAAATTGGGGTTAGAGACAAATTATGGAATCTTTGTTTAATCAAAGTATAGATTGGTAAATATTAGTTTAGGTAGAAATAATTTAATTGATAAAGATAATTTAAGTTATTAAATAAATGCAATTGAGAAATTTGATGGTAATTATTATAAGGTAAATATAAAATGAATTTTTAGTGGAATTGACTAAATATATCTGATGAATTAAATGGTTGAATTATTAACGTATTTTGATTTGAATTAAAAGATTAAAATTGGACAATAAATAAGAATGGATTATGTTATTAAGAAAATCATTTTTTGTTATTGTTAATTTACAATTAGCAATATGAATATATTTTTTAGGATATTAGAATTAAGAAATTAAGTTATTAAATATAGGAATATATTTTTGGTGATTATTAAGAATCAAAAGGTAAATAAATTAAATAATTGAAGGATATTTGGAGACTATAAACATGTTTAAACAAAAGAATTATTTGATAATAAGTAGTAATTATTCTAAAATTAAGGTTATATTATGTGAACTATATTGGTGGTGAATTATATTATTAATACAGGATATGGTGAGTTGATAGAAGTATTAAATTTGAGGTTAATATAGAATATTATAATTTATTAAGGGTTTGTTATAAATTAAACACTAAGGGTTGATTATAAATTGTTATTTTGAAAGTTGGATATATGAAAAAATTAATTGATCGATGGATGAGCCGTGTAAGGAGAAATTGCCAACTATACTGAGCGGTTTTATTAAAATAAATAGGAAGTTATACTTAAAGGCATATGTTGCAAAAATTCAAATAGGAGTTGAAATTTAAATAGATAGATAAAAGTAAGCAAGTAGGTTTATTAACTTAATTCTTTAAATTTATAATAAAGGGAATTCATTTGTCTAATTATATTTTCTTTTATTATATGCGTCTTTCTAGATTGACCGAGTCCTTCTACTACTCCTTCAAGTCAGAACCCCAAGTAGACCTAAATTATCTTGTTATCCTTGTGAGTAATAATAAATTATGGATACCATCATTTGTATACACGCATCTCATATACCATACACCCTATATAATTTTATATATAATCAGTATTCAGTTCTTACCTTCATCATTATTATCCATCTTATTATGATTACAGCCTTTGGTTATATTTGTACATTGTATATGATTTGTTGTATCATTTGAGTTGTTGAATTAAATATAATGTGATTGTTGTGTGGAAGTTGGGACGATATGAATTACCTGGGTTGAGAGCACGGGCATGGTGAGAATGTTGTCAATGGGCCGTAAGCAATGGGAGTGACGCCCCCCTTGTGCACTCTAAATTATGACACGTGTTATGAAAAATATTTTTATAAAGAAAAATTATTTTATCAAAAATTATTTTTATATGATTATGATGTCGCCCGAATGGAGGTGGACTCCTTAAGTGCATAAGTCATAGGACCATGATATTATATGATATGATTGATATTAAGGCATGCTTGGAGAGAGCATGGTCCGTTTAAGGTGATTTCATTGACTAACGACCATTTGATGTGCATTATAATTGCTATTACTTGTGGGTACTATGATTAACATCTGTTTGACTGGATGAGTGTTCATAATAAATTTGGAAAGCATTCTGCTTGATTGTGTGAGCTATACATTATTTATTATTATTTACTGAGTTTATGAAACTCGTCCCCCTTCCATAAACTTTTTCAGAAAATAGAAGTATTGCTGGTTCATAAAGACTCTACTTCTTTCTCCATAGAAATTCAATATTTAATTCCAGCTTTTAAAATGTTAGTATATGGATTATATGATATGTTTGAATGTTCCGCGTATTTTTATTTAGTTTCACAATTAGAATAATGAATTTATATTTGATTATGTAAAAGTCATTGTGTGCTGATAAATAACCTGTGGAGTATTTTCTGAAAATTTAGAGAATATATGATAGGAATAGTTTGACCATATTATGACTGATAATTTATGTATAAAAATGCACTTTTATTAAATGAGTACATGCCCAAGCTATGATTTATATATGATATTGAAGATGAGTCAGGATTGATAATTGACTGATATTTGAATAATATCATAATATGGGCTTATTATTTCTAGAGCCAGATTGTAACAGGGACAGATTTTCATAGTTTAAGCTTACTACAGACTTTAGAGGCCTTAAGCTTACCTAGGTCCTAGTGTCGTTCTGGCTCACAGTTTTAGGTCGTAGCAAATGCCATTGTCCATATAAATTTCAAGAATATTAGTATAATAAATTCAAATATTATATCCAGCTCATAATGTGCAAATATAATCAATAATCATATTCGGACTCATCCATGACATCATCAAACCAAGTTGTCATAAAATATGGACTTGTTCATTCATAAGAACTAACAAATATTTTAAATTCATATGAAAAGATTCGAGTAGATTATTCTTCCAACTATAATCAACAAACCTTAAAGTAACTGTAGGAGTTAGAATATTTTTACATAATTTACAAACAAAGCTTTAATATAAAGGGAGGTTCAAAAGCAATTAATATTTACGTTAAGGTTCTATTGATGAAGGAAAATATAGTCATTCGTCAAAAGAGGTAAAAGAACTTCTTCCTAAAAAAATTAGATACAATGAGAATGAGTATAAAACTCAGTGAATAATAATAAATAATGTCAAATGCAAATAATCAAACAAAATGACCTTAGACTTTTCTAATTGGACATTCATTGGTCATGCAATGTCAAGTATAGCACCCACAAGTAATAGCAATCATAATGTACATCAAGTGGTCATTGGTCAGTGAAATCACCTTAACAGGACTATGCTCACCCCCAAGCATGCTATAATGATAACGATATATAATCTCATGATCCTGTGACTTGTATACCTAAGGAGTCCATCCCTGTTTAGGCAAAAATAAAAATAAAATATTTTTCATGGTAAATATTTTAATCCAGGGTACACAAGGGGGCACCACTCCCACCGTTTATGGTCCACTGTCGGCATTATCACCATGACCGTGCTCTCAATTTAGGTGTTCATATCGTCCCAACTCCCACATAACAATCATATATCATGATACCAAGTAAATTATGCAACATTAATCAATGTACATCCATCTATTTCTATAAAGTATATAAATATGTTAAATTACTTGAAAATAAATAAATGCAAGATTTAGAAATAGATTATGCATACATGAATTTGGTAAAATATTATATATTATTACCTACAGAGAGATCCGAAATTTCTAGCCTTATTCAGCTCCAGGAGGAAGAATGTCCTGTTCTATCACCAACTAAAGAAATAAATAAAATTAAATAAACAATTATTTCTACTCGTTTATAGAATTTGAATTCCTATACTTAGACTATTATTCTAAAAATTCTATAGAAAATTCGATGGAGTTTTCCCTAAAAGTCTAACTTTTCTCCTGATAAAATATCTACAATTTTATTAATATATAAAGCCCATCCATTGGGCAATATCCAAATCAATATAATCCGTCAGCCATTTATCAATGTCTCACCAATAATATCCAACTAAATAATCCAATTTAAATAACACTAATATCAACAATCCTCAATCTTCAAATACATAAATATATCAATTACTAAATAATTATAAATTCTAACTTAATAACTAAATACAACATGCTAGTATAAATATTATATACTACAAAGCTTAATTTTATTCATATATAAAATTATCTAAATATTTTAATTCTTATCACTCTACGTCATCTACTTTGATAATTAATCAATATAAATTTGCTAAGGTAACAAAATGTATTTATCTGTGGTTTTCATCGTAAAATTCAAATTTTTAAATTTTTTTCAAATAATTATTTGAAGGCAAAACAGGCGCATATTGCAAAATTAATTACATATTTATAATCTACATGAAAAGGGCAACATTTTGCCTTTTGGAAACTCAATCACTAGAGCCACCATCGGCTACCGGCATCGCCATTGTACATAGTAGCCAAAATAGCTGTAGACCCAGAATTAAGCAATATTATCATCACTTTACTCTAAATTTAACATAGAATCTTAATTTAAGGTCCATTTTTGCTAATTAAGTCAATTCTATCCAAACCCCCAAATTTAACTATTTTATACCTATGTTCTAAATTCTGTAAAACTTCATTCAAAGATTGAATTAACTAAATAATAACTAATTGAGGGTGTTAATGTGTAGTTTTCAACTAACTTGATCGATGGAAGTTGTCGGAATTGAGTACTTGGCGTTGATCGATGAGACGAAATGAGCTTAGATGAGAAGGGTAAGAGCTTCTGTAAAGAGAAAGAAAATAGGAAGGAAAAAGAAAGATAAAGAAAGGGAATAAAGAAAGAACGAAACAAAAAAAAACCGTAAAGGGAGGGGAGGGGGTTAATGTGGGACTTTGGGTAGTGTTTTTTTTTTCATATTACTTTATGAAAGAAATGAGTTTGGGTTATTTGGGCTTCACATGGTTATGTGAATCAATCCGATTTAAAATGGTTTAGTTCGAGAGACAATATTTATGTGGTTTTAAAATTAAATTAAATTTGATTAGTTTCTTTTCTTTTACCTATCATAAAAAATAATTTTTTATTATTTTTATTACAATTATGTATAGATATTGATTTGGAATTGAGAGTAAGGGGTTAGGATTGAGTAATGACTTGATTTTTTTTAGAGGCACCTATTAGGGTTTTAAGAATCTGCATTTATAAATTAGAGACTGAAGGATGACATATTACAATTATATTGAATTTTATTTTGAGACCACTTTATTATATAAAAATAGAATCAAGTACATAAGAAATAGCATTGCAAGTAACTTGTACGGTAAAATCTAATATTATAATCTAAACAAAAACTTATGCTTTAATATTATAGAGATATAATTAAAAGAGTACAAAAAATAAAAATATAATGAGTGTTGTCAATATGCAACGCACGTCATAAGAAAGACTCATATGTATATAAGTGGAGAGGGGGAGGATGGAGGGAAAACATTGAAATTGTCAAAAACGATAAATTGATAAAAATATTATTAAAATTTTTTATTTTTATTGGTTGAAAATAAGTAATTTAATTTTGATTTTTGTCATACTGATTTCTTATTTAAATCTAAATTATATTGGATAAATAAAAAATTATATTATATACTATATAGGTATATATAAAAAATAATAAGAATATATTTAGAATTTTATTTTTATTAGTTGAAAAATAAATATAATTTAATTTTGATTGAGTATGTTAATTTTCTATTTGAAATATAACCAAAAGGGAGCTGACTTGAAGTGTGGAGGGACAAAGGAAGAAATGAAAGTTTAATTTGAGTTGTGGATTAACGGTAATTGTTAGGCTAATATTAAAGGGAGAATAGAGACTGACAAAGAGATATGATACACATAAGTAAAAATAATCATAACAATTAATTACAATAAACAAATTATTTAAGTAAAGTAATAAAACAATAATTATACAAGAAAAAGAGTTCACAAAGTTTTGAGAGAGCAGGGTCTAGAGATAGCACAAGATCGCTTCTTCTATCAACCTCTTCCTCTGTTATTACACACCTTGCTATTTACAGAAGTGTATGGACTTTATTTGATTTAAAGTTCAGATAACTATCATTCAAACCTTATCCATATGGATAGGGCCATATATAAATAGATGATGGATAGGGCCTAATATAAATAGATGATGGATAGGGCCTAATACAAACAAAAGATGGATAGCGCTTAATATATACAAAAGATGGGTAGGGCCTAATACAGACAAATCTTTTTACATATTTATAAGATGACGGAAAGGGCCTAATAAGACAAACTTTATTTGAACATATCTTGAACGAGATAGACTTCAATTTATCTGATTGATATCATAATAGTCATCTTCATGGAGTGGTGAGTTACTTGATGTAGCTTCATCTTCATCTTCTTAAGATACTTGACTATTTATTTCTTGTAGTGTCTTCTTGATCTCTTCAATTGAACTAGTAGCAGCGAGGGCGGCTTGCCACTTTCTTTTATCTGTTAGAAAGTCTAGATTCTTTGCACTTTTTGCCAACGGTAGATGTCGTTTTGAACTGAAATACCTTTGTACGGCTTGAACACAGGCTTGAGTTTGGTTATAGTCTTTCCACCATTTATTGCTGAAGACTCTAACTAGCATAGGAGGAAAGGATAGTGGTTGAGTTTTTTTAATTAAATAATTCCTGGATAAGATCCATGGAATTTCAAATGTAGCCGCAAATGATAGTAGTTTATCTTGTCCAAAATTGGTTAATTGCTTATCATAAAGCACAAAACCTTGAAGTATTTTTGTTGGAAATGTTTTAATTGAACATCCAAAATACTTGAACCATTCTTGAAACCAAAAAGGAAATTTTGTAATTGAACCTCATGGAATCATTATAAACCATGAATGATTATGATTTCTTAAGCAAAATACATTATACTAAGCTTTTTTGTAGTCTTCATAGTTGAAAGAACTTGGTATAAAGTTTTGGCTAAATTTTCTTTTAGTATAAGGATTTTGATTCCAATCTGAAAGAGAAAAAACCTTTTTTATTTGAACTTTTGAATATAAAATCTTTTTAACATCTGCTGGATCATGAATATGTTCCAGAGTTATGGAATCAGTATCAATTAGTATAAACTCATAAAACTTTCTACTTTTTGAAATTGATTTAGGAATAAAATGAAAATTAAGAGGAAATACCTTTTGAGAAACTTCTAGAAAATTTGAACATTTAGTATATTCCTTCTCAATATAGGTAATTGGTAAGTCTATATCCTTATTAATATAAGGATAATTAACTATAGATGAGGAGGAGGATGCACCAGTAAGGGCGTCATGGTAATTTATTGGTCTATTTGTAACAGAAGTAGTTGAAGCAAAGGCTGGGATTAGTAACTGAGTAGTTGAAGTATTAGGTAATGTAGAGGAAGTACTTACTCTTTTTTTAGCATAACTTTCTCTAGTAATTTTGTTCTTAATGGGAGTGCCCATTAAGTTTTGCTTAACAAACTCTTCAGATAAAGGGAAAAATTTATTTGTTTTTATCTTTGCCTTGCAAGAATTCGCGAGAAAGAAAATCAGCCAAAGAGTTAGAAGTATCTTTAATGGCTTCAACTTCAAAATCAAAACAGGGTAAAATAGCTTGCCATTGAGCAAAAATTTATTTTGAAACAATATTTTTAACATCCTTTTCTAAAACATTTTTGGTTGTCGAGCAGTCAATTCGTAAAAGGAACCTTTTATTAATTAAATCATTTTCAAATTTTGTAATGCACAAAACTATTGAAAGTGATTCCTTTTTAATAGTTGAATAATTTTTTTTATGTATCATTCCATGCTCCAGAATGGTACCTAACTAGAGATTTAAAAGATTGATCTGGTAATTTTTGTTTGAGAATACCTCCATAACCTATATCTGGTGCATCAGTTTCTACTATAAGAAAGGAATTGGGATTTGGTATAGCAAAACAAGCAAGACTCTTAACTTTAGACTTTATGGTTTTAACTATCTGGATATATTGTTCGGTCTAGGGAGAAGAGTTTTTTCTTAACCTATTGAATAATGGCTGACACAAGATTCGAATATCTTCCATAAAAACAACAACATAATTTAGACATCCTAAAAATCTTTGTAATTGATTTTTATCAGTAATTTCATCTGGAAACCTTTCAGTAAAGTTAATTGTAACGCCCCAAAATTTTAGATCTTAAAATGATATTATTTGGATGGGTTACGAATGGTATCACCTGAGAGAGAAATAATATTTTATTTGGACCCAATAATGATATTGAGCATAATTAATACTTGTGGAGTTAATTAGATTTTATGTGATTGGTCTTAATTAAAGTTAAGATGTAAATTTTTCATGACAGAGTAAGTAATAAATTATTGGTGAATAGTGATTTATCGGTCTGTGAATAGTACCATCAGTCCTAGACTTGGTATTATTTCAGTCCTGAAAAATTACTACATATGTCTAATATTATAATTAATATTTTTGGAGCATATTTGCATGATTTAGGTGGATAGGAAATATTTCACGAATATTTTTTGTGAATTGCGATAACTAATGAATATTATTTTTATTCTGGTATATTAAGGAATAAATGAGTAATTATTTTTTGTGGAATTAATTCAATTAAATTATGGAGTTAAATAATAATTGAAAGAGAATTATTTGAGAAATACTTAGAGCCATTGGATTAGAATACCTTAACTTGATCTAAGCCATACATTTATCAAATTTTGGTGAATTAACAACATTTGCTTTGTTGACAAGTCAACAAAGCTTATCAACACATTTTCTCTTCTTCTCTTCTGCTTCTCCAACGCCACATCTCCTTCTTCTTCTTCCTCCATCTTTCTTTCATTTTTCTACCACAAATCACCACCAAATAACCATTTAAATCATAGAATAGTTAATTTCTCTTAAGAAATAAGTAATAGAAGCTTAAATTTGGAGTTCCTAAACTTTGGATTTAAAGTTGCCATTAAAAGGTGAGTTGTGATTTTTGGGTTTTATGATTTAATTAGTAAATTTCAAGGATTAAGCATGAAATAAATGCATTAAATCATGCTCTTTTCATTTCTTATGTTTAATTTTGAGTTTAATTGGATTTTCTCTTACTTTGAAGAAATTGGTAAAACCTCCACCAAAGGCAAAGAGAAGGCTAAGGATTAGAGTGTTCTAAGCTTCTTTAAGCTTAATTAAGAGGTTAGTGCAATAATAAATATTTTCCTCTTTCATTTGCTTCAAGTTTCAAGTTTTAGGTTTTTGTATGATTTTTGTGGAATATGTGGAATGTGTTGGAGAAATGAGAAATTGAGTGCTTTAATATGATTTTCCTTGATTGATAAGCATGGAAGATTGCTTAAATGGGGAGAGCAATCTCTCTTTCCCTTGAAACTAAGAGAGGCCGAAATTTTTAGGAAGAAGGGCATAAACTTTGTGTCATGTTTTTGTGTTCTTTGGGTTTTAATGTGCTCTTAAATGATTTATTTTAAGATTAATGTGGTTAATTTGGAAAGAAACACTTTGCTTTTGATTTAGGAGAAGAGGCCGAACCTAGGGTGGTGAAAGGCCATTGTGTTTCCTTTGATTTCAAAGCTTGATTTTAACTTAATGGGCTTGCTATTAAGTAATTTAATGGTGGTCAAAACCTCTTCCTTGAAATTGAATGTTTAAGTATTTTTACAAAACTCAAAGCAGGTTTGAAAGTTGAAAATATGAATTTTAAGGTTAAAAGTTTTTAAGTGATAGTTTTATATTTTGATTAAGAATTCTTGCTTTGAAAAACGGTGCTTCAAGGAAAGGAAACCCTTTCCCCTTTGGTGGCTTAGAGTAGCCGAACCACCCTAGGGTGGTAAGGCATATTTTTGTTTTCCTTAAATGTTGATTTTAAAGTATTTTAAGCTATGTAAATGGAGGAATTATGATAGTAAGGTTTTATTTGAAATATGAATTGATTTTGTT
>CANUEX010086377.1:0-40910 GCA_948099535.1 Jatropha multifida | reverse complement strand
GAAATTATTTAAAAGATTATGTAAATGTATAAAATAGAATTATTTAGAATTCTTTGTAGTAAAACAGTAGTAGAAAATCCGCAGTTATGTTAAGATTTATGATTGTAATAATAATAATGTTAAGTGTATGTAAGACTTTATAAGAATGATTGAGTTGAATAAAATAAGGCCTTGTGATAGTTTGAATCACAAAAAAAAAATATAATGGGCCAACTTGTAGAATATTTTCATGTAACTATGGTGTTGAAATCAGATATTAGGCTTACTACGGGCCTTGGTGGCCTTAAGCTTACCCAGGTCCTAGTGCCGGTCCGGCCCACGGTTTTGGGTCGTGACAAAGGCTACTTCATACATTAAGTTAATATCAACCAAGGTTTTTTTATTATTAATAAAAAATAAATTATTTATTTATTTATTTATTTTTTGTCATTGAAATAAAAAGTTAAATTATTTTATTTATTTTATATTTATAATTTATTATAATTATTTATTTATTTATTTAAAATATTAATGTATTATTTATTTAATATAGTGTTTTAAGCTTTTGGATATTCTACATTTTTTAAAAGTTATTGTATCTCATATATTATTATATCTCGTGTCCCATATCCGTGCAATTTAACTCCTGATATATGAAACTACTCTATATACCAAGCTAGTCAATCAAGATTTTTTGTTTTTTTAATTTTTTTTGTCTCATTGAAATATTAATGTATTACTTATTTAATATAATAAGCGTGTGAATGTCCTGCTCTTGTAAAAATTATCATATTTCGTACGTTTCTGTTTCTCGCGTCCCGTATTTATACAACTTAACTCCTGATATATAAAATATTCCATATACCAAGCTAATCAACTAAGATTTTTTTATTATTAATAAAAATGAATGTGTTTTTAATTTATTTTTGTGTTGTTGAAATAAGAAATAAAGTACTTTTTTTATTTTATGTTTATGATTTATTATAAATGATTATTTATTTAATTAAAAATTAATGTATTATTTATTTAGTATAATGTGTTTTAAGTGTGTGAATATCTTACTTTTTTTAAAATTGTCATATCCGTGCATTTTTATATCTTATGTCCTGTGTCCGTACAACCTAGCTCCTGGTATAAGAGATTACTCAATACACTAAGCTAATCAATCAAAATTTTTTTATTATTAATAAAAATGAAGTTTTTTATTTATTTTTATGTTGTTGAAATAAAAAATTCTTTTATTTTATATTTTTAATTTATTATAAATGATTGTTAATTAATTTAAAATATTAATGTATTAATTATTTAATGTAATGTGTACTAAAGTGTGAATATGCTATTTTTTTTAAAATTGTCATATCTTGTATGTTTCAATTTATATTTTTTTAATTATTTATATATTATTTATTTAATAATAATACATATATTATTTATCCATACTTTTTTAAGCTTATGAATTATTTATTAATTATTTTATAAGAAAAATAAATTTATATTAACATATTAAAAGCTAATGATAATTTTTTTTATAAATATTATTTTAATAAAAAAATTATCTGACAATATAAAACAATTGATTTTCTTAGAATTGTGTTGAAATTCTAACATCCATAATTTTATCGTTTAAAATAATACCAAATGGTAAATTTTGGTGTTTAAATTTGATTTATTATTGTTGTACATATATATAATTAAAATATTGATTAAAATTTTTATTTTTAATTTTTGATATGCCACTAAACAACAATCCATTAATCTTCAAACACAAATTCAACGAGATATTATTGTCGTTTCAACTTTACAATTGTGAATTTTGGATCACAAGTGCTTAATTTACCTAAAATATCATACAATAATATCTCCAAACAGTCAGGTGCTAACTGTCAGAAGAGCACTTGCCAGAACCCAACCACCCAGCTCGCTGTCCAAAAGTTATTCTACATATTCCAAAGGATTAAAGCTTGAGCACAAACTTTTACGTTTATACAACTTTTCTGTGGTTTATAGTACTCGACAAGATTTTTATGTTTTAGAAGATTTTTATTATAAATAAATATTATGGTGGCGATGCTACAGAATTATTGGAAAATAAGATCAAAATAGGTTTTAATCTGTGAAAGTAAAAAATTATAAATATGTCAATAAGAATAAGATCTGATTAGTCTTCTCATAGAAAAAATGATTTCCACTTTGGTGAATGTTATTAAAAAAAACAGTGTCATCTATAATATTATTTTGGTCTATTGGTCCTTACATGTATAAAAAAATTACAAATATAATTCAGCGTGATATGTACAAAAATCGAATATGAGATGTCTAAGAGACCGTTGGGATAATTTTTATTATAGTATTTCGTGTTCTGATTAGATTAAAATACTATGTCTATTAATTTAGTGATTTCTTTTGTTGATTGTGCTTGGCAAATATAAAAATTTTCTCAGAGTATGTTATTCTTTCGACTCATTTTGCTTCG
Source organism: Jatropha multifida (assembly GCA_948099535.1). Taxonomy (NCBI): domain Eukaryota; kingdom Viridiplantae; phylum Streptophyta; class Magnoliopsida; order Malpighiales; family Euphorbiaceae; genus Jatropha; species Jatropha multifida. The sequence continues at coordinate 38,458 of CANUEX010086377.1, read as the reverse complement.
GTTATGTATTTTTTTTTATTGAAAGCCATAATATTCTTCATTTGATATACTTTTCATTCTTGCAAGCCAAAAAGGAAATGAGAAAATTTCTTTCTCCAAAAAAAAAATATGAAACTCATAAGGCTTGTGATTCCCACATCAACTCATTAATTCCCTACGTCAAAAGTATACACCTTTTTTCTTTTTCTATTTTGAATTTTTAATGTAAATGAAAATAACCTCAATCTTTCTATTTTAACTTTCTTGAATGATTCTTTTGCTTTAGCTATGTAAGCAAGCTTTAAAGGTCATTGCATCACCATATGGAACAAAAAAGAATACATAAAAAATGTAAGAAAAGAATATAATAGAAGAAGAAAAAAAAAAAAAGGAGAAAGGAATACAATATATTTCTCAAAATAATTAGTCATAAATATGTTTTACATATTAAATATGATGTGTTAAACATTAATTATGCATCATTTGGAAGCGGATTGATTGGTCCCCATGTTATTGATTCATCTCTCTCTTTCACCCTTTTCTCTCAAATTTGCCAATTGACAAAAGGTGCTCAAAGAGGGTCATTTTGGGAGAGACAACTACAAGTGATTATTGTAGCAAAGAATGAGAGATGTGACCCAAACAAATGAAAATTGTACTAATGAAATTGAGTTGCTTCTTGTTGAATCTCCGGTAGCCAAACTTGCGAGCCATGAACTAGCTAGTTGTGCCTCTTGTACCGCCGCATCGGCTGCTTGTGATGCCTCTGATTTCGCTGTCGATCCACCTTCTGTCTCGGTTGCTTTCGGAGAAGAATCTCTTGTAGATTTTAAACTGCATATTTTAATTCAGTGTAGGTATTTATCTCGTAATGTGGATAAAAAATTAAAAGTAAATCCATTAAATTAATTGAGTTTATTAACTATTTACCTCGGTAAATTAGGGCAAAATGTAATGGTATAATCAGCACCGGTACACGTAAAAGTACTGGAAGCATCGTCAAAAGCATAGCTATAAGATTTCGGACACGCGCTTTTGAACATCTCTGAATACGTGGAGGGTTTGCAACTTGACGGTGAATTATACGCGCCACTACAACAGTACTCCGGATTCCCAAAAGCTTCACAAGCGCTCTTGCAAGCTGTGCCGCCTTCAACTCTAAGCTCACTCGGACAGCTCCGATTAAGGTCCGTCACACACCCCGTCGACTCGCACTGGCCGGAGCCTCCATTCACTACAACTAACATCGGCAAATTATAGCCGTCGACGAGGCTAACGTCGTAGAAATCTTGTGAGCCGGAGCCGAGAGTGAATTCAGCTAAAGTGGCTGGCGGAGTAGCACTATTCCCATTGCATTCGAGTTGGCTGGAGCCACAATCGGCGGTGGAGCAAGAACCATGACCGGAGCTATCAAAATTACAGCCAGTTCGAGCCCAGAACCGACCGGACCAACCGGTTGGAGCTTGGAAGGAGCGAGAGCCGCCTTTGGGCAGTTCAAAACCGGTGGTTTCTAGTTTGGGACTGCCAAGAATTCCAGGCCATACTGTATAATCGCATTTGTTAACAAGTGTAAACGTAGCACTTGAAGCACCTGCAGAATATTTATATTAATCAACATAAATTAGTTTTATTTACAGATTAATCAAGTTTATAACATTAAAGAGTTAAATTATTACCTTTAAAAATGAAAAGAAGAGTCAAGCTTAGGAATACAGTGCAAGAATCGGAGAAAGAACCCATCTTTTTTTGTGTTGGTGCAAGAACAAATTAAAGAACAAGGGTTTTAATTTCAAGAATTGTCTTGTTTTCTCTTTTTAAATTAAAAGTGAAAAGGGTAGTCTCTAAAGATCAATTAGAAGAGAAAAATGGTGATGGATAGAGCTTTTGATAGTGTAAAGGAGAGATGATCAAATAAAAAGGAAGCAGAAGAATAGGGATAGAAGGGCAAGAAAACAAGAGGAATGAGAAAAATGTTAAGGAAGACCACCCATAGAAATTACCAAGAAAATGTTTCAAGACTATAACTCCACTCTGTCTCTCTCTTACTATATCATCATTTTCTCTCGAAGAGGGAGTGGATGGAAGGGGGCTGGTAAGTGAGTGGTGGTGGAGAATCTCAGTCATCTGCTAAGCAACTCCTCTACATATTTATAATGAAAAAAAAGAAAGGACAGACCGCCACAAACTCCGAAATAAAATTTATTTCATACTCGAAAAGGACAGGGAGATACTCGTGGAAAAAAAAAAGAAAAAATTATTTATTTTTTATTAAACAAAAGAAGGAACAAACAATGGACACAGAAAAGCAAACCACTGTTAGTGTGTGAGAGAGAGTGTACACAGATTCTTTTGGCAAAGGGTCCCCTCTTAGCAATAGCAAAAGAGAGCATTTAGGAAGCAACCAGGAAAATCAGCTTTCTGAGAAATATTTTTCCTCTCTTCTTTCTTAAATTGAGGATTGCAGTTAGCTAGCGATTAATGGTTAGCTATTGATGTCAAATAATAAGCAGTACTAAAAATATTAACTTTGACATTTTAATTTATAAATTTGAATGGGTAATAGTTAAGATTTTGGAGTGTTGTTTCAATTATTAATTTGATTTACCAAATATATTTAATTGCTGATTTGGCATCTAAAGATCGATCATTAGCTGTTCATACTAATAAATCATAACGTACAATTAAGATTTGTTTGCGCAGAATTTTATATTGATTGAGATTGCTAACAGTTACAGTGAATGTTGAGGGATCTACTAAAAGCTTCCTTGATAAGCAGTGGTAGCTTTTAGAACTTGAAAAATTGGGTTTTACTTCTTTAGGAAGTTTGACTCCGGGTAAAGAGTTTTGACTTTTCAAGACTAATTTCTGAAGTTACATAAAATTCCACAGCTTCATAAGAAAATTTAGGCAACCCAATAACAAATGAATATTTGAAACCTAATTTTGTAAGTTTCCTTCTTTTCTTGCATCCCTTCTTAAAGGATGCATCGTCTTCTAATTGATTTCCTAAATTCTTGAGAAATTTATTTTCTTTTTTTAAACACTTTTTGATACCAATTTTTTTAAAAAAATACCTATTTTTTTCATAATTATTTTTATGAAAATTGAGATCGCTAATTATTTCAATCGACACTTTATTGATAAATATTTTTTATTTTACTTTAGATAAATGCTTAATTATAAGTTATAACCATTGGAAAAATGATTAAAATCAATGACGTGCAGACTTCTTGATCTTATCATTTTTCATAAAACATGGAGTAAGTGCTTAAATTTTTAAATTAAAAAAAAATCATTTAAAAGCTTACTATATTTAATAGAATAATTATGATAAATCACGTCATGTCAAATGGAATGAACCCTTAATTTTAATTATTATTTCTTTATTTTTATATTAATTTCATATAAAGATATTATTATAATATAATCATGAAAACCAAAAAATCAACTTTTTTTTATGTTCCACAATCTTAATTTCTTTTATTTCTTTCCGAATCCTATTTTTGAACCTCCGCTCTTCAAATTTTGTTCCACCCACTAATTTTATACACATATAAATCAATTTTTTCTTTATTCTTTCCAAAGCAATGGGAAACTTAATTAATTTTCTTTTCTCTTTTTGTCTCTTGCACATTTTCTTGGAGAAACAATAGAAAGAAGTTTGGGGAACAGCTATCAATTTTTTCCGTGGCCAACAACTCCACACGTGTGATATTCTACATGGAACTTTAACATGCAAACGCATCAATTTTATTTGGAACCCAAAAAAAAAAAAAAACTTCCATTGAGGTTCTTTGGTCGTTTCAATTCTTTATTTATAGTCTTCTTCCTTTTGAGTGGGACACCTTTTGTCTTAGCTTTGCCTTTCTTTTAAGTTTTAACTAAGAATTAATATTTGTAAATAAAATTTAAAAATTATTGGATTTATAAGGACCATATATTAAGATCCTTCAATGGAAATTTAATCTCTTTACAACTTACCATAATTTCTATTACTAAAAGTCACCAATTGACTATTTAAATTATTATTTTATTAGGTTTTTTTGGTGTGGTGGGTTTAATTAATCAATTAAAAAAAACTTGAGGATAACAAAAATTGATGAGAGTGAGAGGAGTAACCGACGCATGTTGATTAGTAATTTGATGAGTAAGAATCAAAATTAGACACATATCTATATGAGATCCAACTCGGACAACAATACATGTAAAGGAAGAATTAACATAATTATTACTAATCCTTTACTTTACTCAAATTTTCTATCTTAATTACCATTTCGGTTATGGTTAATAGGGTCCAGAAATTTATAAATTCATAATGTCCGTACCATAATTTTGTATTTTGATTTAATTAGTGATAATATAGTAATTTGACTGTTATATTTATTGTTAAATAAGGATAAAATTTCAAATATTATTCACTTTTTAAAAAGGGATTTAGGACAGTAATTTGAGAATTATAAGCAAATTAAACATGAATACCATTGCTTTTAAAACGAATTAACTATAAGATCTCTGACGTATTTTGTTAATTGACTGTACCTTCCAAAACAAAAGGATAAAAATGTTAACGGAATCATAAGTGGTTTGTCACACTTAGAATAATATGCATAATTTCGTCGGGATGAATGGTTTGACACACTTATTTTTAAATTAAATTAAATTTTTTTATGATGTGCATTGCACGTTGATAATGCTTGTTATATTTTTATTTTTTACACTTTTTTAATTTTTTTATTTATATAATATTAAAGTATAAGTTTTTGTTTAAATTAAAATAAAAATAATTGATTAATTTATATTAGCCTTTATCGTATAAGCTACTGACAATGCAGTGTATTAGAAAAATGAATATATAAACGTATGCACAAACTCTTGAAACTCAAAAAGTGATCCAAAACAAAAATATACAGTTTTAGTTTTTTTTAATTTCATAAACACTACTTTCTTTTAAGTCAAACGTATTTAAGATATAAAAAAAAAATATCAAGAAAATTAAAAATGCTTAATCAAGAGGTTATCTATCATTGCAAGAGAGATACTAAATTAAAGTGATATTGGTACAAATTAATTCAATAACCAAAAAGGAAATAAAAAATAATAAATTTTTATAAAGAAAAAAACTCTTTTAAGAACTCAACATATAACAAAAATAAATTATATTAAAAGAATTATCAATTTAAATTTCAAAAATAACTTTATTCTATAATTTAATTAAATTTGATTTTGAATTTTTCCTGCAACTATATAAAAAAATAATTTTTCTTTTTTATTATATATTTATTTATTTAAAAAGTAATTTTTAAAAATTATATCCAATCAAATAATAAAATGTAAATTTTCTTTTTTTTCGTCTTAGCCCAAGAAGGAATAAAGTGCTCCTATATGCTTCATCCACGAGGATCGAACTTTCGACCTCACATAAAAGAGGAGTGTCAAACCACTCATCCAAACTCGTTGATATAAAATATAATTTTTGAATTAGTTACGATTAACATTATTTTATGATATTTTAAATTTAATTGCTGGCGATATCGAAAATTATATTATTTCTCATATTCTCACATTTATATATAGTATAGGTAAATAAATTAAGAGTTTAATTCTTATTGATAGTTGAGAGTACTTCATCTCTTAATTTGCTAACTCATATTTATCTATAGCAATAAAAACAGTTTTTTTTTATTTAAAGGGGATATTTTTTACCATTCATTAAAAAATTAAATAAATAGTAATAATTTTTAAAAAATATTTTTTATATAATAACTTCATCCATACATTGAGTATAAGCAAATTTTATAAAAAAATTCGATTTACCTTTCTACGACGAAATAAAAAATTAATCACTTGGGTTTTGAAAGCAATTATGTTAAAACACCCCAAGTTATTAATTCTACAACTCGATTTTTGCAATCAATTGTGAGATCCAATATGCACTAACCACTAACTAAATTATTCTAATTTTTTGAACAAAAACAAGCATCATAACTTATTGAAATTATCACAAATTTGATTTTCAATTAATGGCTTCTTATCATTATATAAGAAGACTATATCTCAATATATTATATACTGTGCTTTTATTATTCCTTTTGAATTTGAATATCATTTCCATCAGAAGAAGAAGGTCCCCTCTCATGCCATGGATGCTCATGCTCCATTATATGCGTGTAAAGAAAATTGGGATAAGTTTTTTTTAACTTTTCTTCTCCTTTTTGGTTATCTTTTTCCTTCTCTGGGAACATCATTTCATGATCAGATGATACTCTTCTTACCCTTCTTTTTTTTTTTCCTTCTGTCTGACAAAGAATCCAACCGCTCTTTTCTTAAAGTTATACGTACGTACATGATGGCAACTCTAAACCCATTTCCCATTAATTTTAAAATCATTCTTTCTGAATTGGGTTAAGCTTTACGATGGATTGCATTCCTTGGTTTTCAAGGCACCATGAAAGCTTGGAGTATGTAAAATGTATCTATATGTGAGTCGGCATTATTAAACAGACCATATTGGAATGGATAGATAGTGGAAAAGGAAAATGTATTTAAATACGAAAAGTTTGTAAAAAAGATTCAGACATAACTGGAACAACTCAGAAAAGAAGTCAGAAAGGGAAAATATAAGGAGGAAAATTAAGTTTATTGTCTCATTAATCACTAGAAAAAAAGGTGGTTGTGGAGACCATATATATCCTTAGTAATATTATAAAAAAAATTGCTAATAATCTAAAATTTAATAGTTTTGTACACCATCAATATTGTGGCTCAATTGGTAACGTAAGCTAGACATGTGAAAAGAGCTTTCGGATTTGATCCCCACCAAACGCACCTTCAGTAAGAGGCAAATATCCTTAGTGTGTGTCCATAAAAAATATTGTTCTTCCGTGTAAAATTATATTTAAATGTGATTTTCCCGTATTTCTAAATTTCTTCGTTTCCGTTTTCAAAAATATTAATATTTATTAGAAAATCCCGCAATGCATTTGCATATATTTTATGACTTCGAAGTTTCTTCACGAAACTGATGACTGAAAATAATCAACAGTCCACAAAATGAAATCTGCAGACCAATATATAAATAGTTTCATAGAGAAAGTAATTAGCACTAATCTTGTGTTAACCTAACCTAATTTTAATTACGTGATCCTTAATTCCCATTTAGAGTAAGGGTATGCCTATGTTATAGTTTTTACTGGATCTGTGTGTACATCGTCCGGATATAAAATAATTTGAAATTTGATTTGATAGAGGTAGAACGGATACATGAAAGTACACAATAGTGTAATAATCAAAGTAGTCATTCTTTATTATTATTATTATTTTGTTTTAAAGAGTGCTAAGATAATTGAAACGACCCTCATTTTGTATTATATACGGTGAAAGGCAATTACTCGTAATTATGAGAAATGATTGCTTTTTGGCAAACGGAGTCAAGCAACTTTAAACTTCTGAATTTTGATCCTTAAAAATTTACTTTCCTAGTCATCAAATGAAGTGAAGTTTGTAGAAAACTTAATGAGGCCAAAAATCAGGGTTACAAGTCTTTTTTTGGTGCAGTATATTCCAAATGACAAATAATAAAATATTTGTTTATTTTGTTCTTTTTAGATCTGTTAGGAGAATGCACAAAAAGTTAATAGTCCAGCTATGGCTATAAGTGAAGCAAATCGCTCGTCAATTACTAGAAATTCGGCTTGGTGAAAGCTCGCGCCAACTTGTTCAATAAGCATATCGAGCCGAACTCGAGCTTGGATGGTTGCTAGCAAGCTGGCTTGCTAGCAAGCTTTATCGAGTCAAGCCCACAAACTAGCTCAATAAGACAATCAATTAAAACCTTTATTAAAATGACGTTGTTTTGATTAATAGATTTCAAGTTCGAGCTTGAAATCGGTTCATTTATTGTTATCAAGCTGAATCCAAATCAAGTTCGAGCTCAAAATTTTGAGTTAGAGTATATCCTTATCGAGCCGAGTTTGAACTCACCAAGGCTCAGTGCTAATCAGCTTGTTTACAGCCCTAAGTCTATCGACCTTCTCTAATTGCACTCCACTTACAAATTTCATGATTTAGTGGTTGGAGATATTTTAGGCAACTTTTATTTCCGCAAAATAACTTGTAAGAGAATAATTTTTATTATTTGAAGGTATTTAGAAAAATAAGTCAACAGAAAATATTTTCGTAATTAAAGAAAATTAAATTATTTTTAAGGAAAATAACTCTTCATCTTCAAGAGCGTACAATATTTTTCGCACTTTAACAAACTTATTATAATCTTATAAATTTATATTTTTTGAATTTATTAATCATCAATAACTATTACTACTACTCACCGTTCACCATTAGCCACCACCAACGACCACCACTGTTGCTCACCGGTGACTTTCATAATTTATCAGCTTTTTTCTATTCTCATATTTAATAAGAAACTTTGTTTTTTTCATGATTGGGAGAATGGAAAAAAAAACATCCTACAGCGCAATCTTGGATAAGCTTTTCAGAAAATCATCAAGTTACTAGACTACTGTTGGGAATTTATTTATTTAGAGATAAGAGTATCATTTGGATGATGATTTAAATTTGAGATTTAATATATGATATTTTAAAACAATGAATATCATATCATCTGGACAGCACTAGAAAGCATTTGACAGACTCAGACTTTAAAGTTAGGGTGCAAAAACAATTTTCAAAGATTAGGAGAGGCCAAATCAGAAACATAACTTTTCTTGCGGGATTGTAATGAAATTTTTTTAGCAAAAAGACCGTCCCGTTTCCTTTTCAAGGTCGTTAAAAAGAAAAATTAGGATTGTGGAGGCAACAGTGCATTCACATGTTTCACGTTTTCTTTTTTCTTCGTTCAATAGCTGGTGTTGTTTTGCTTGATGGGAACTAGCCAGCGCGTTAAATGTTTTCTTTCAGCACTATAAATCTGCTATTCCATGTATGTATTGAAAGAAATTACTTGTATAATCCTGGTTCATTCACCAATTTAATAAAATTCAAAATTTTTTAAAAAATATCTTATTCGGTAAAATTAATTATCTTAATAGCATATAACTATTTGAATAACGTTTAAATATCATCGATAGCCACAACTTATAGCGTGCGACGGTTATTTCTTGAATTGGTTCACCTCTAAACATGGTTTGATTTCTTGGTCGTGACTTATAAAATCAAAGTAGTGTATTGACTATTGTTTACTGGTTTAACCAAAGAAAGAAAAAAGAAAAATCTTATAAATTTATATTTTTCCAATAGTTTTTAAGTTAAAAAATACATAAAATGAAAATTTTATTGAAATTTCAAAATAAAATTAAATTGGATTGAACTAATAATTGATTTAGTTTCTAGTTTAGCAATGCTAATTTTGCCTCTTTATTGTTAAAGTTTGGTTCAATTTCCGATCTTTAACCAGGAAAATATTTTCCGTTGATTTATTTTTCTGAACATTGCAGATAACAAAAAATATATAAAATACTTTTCTGCATGTTATTTTACGGAAACAAACGAAGCCTTATTGTTTCATTAATCACTATATATATATATATATATATCATTAATAATATTATTAAATAAAACTAATAATCTAAAAAAATTAATTGTTATGCATACCATTAAATATTGACTTATAAAAATTATATAAAGAGACAAACACTTCTTTGGTCTTTGTAATTTTAAGGCAACGGTGTATATAAAATCAAAATGTAGAGAAGAAAAAGTTATCTTCCTAATTTGTAGACAAGATATATAATTTGTGAAGACAAGTTTTACTCTTTCCTTTGTGATTAATCCTTATAATGTGAGTTTCATAGTTATTCATGTTGAGGGTCTGTTTTGTAAAATTAGTTATTTTTTTAACATTTACCTGTTTTAGTAGCTTTTTATAAAACGCTAAAAGCTAAGCAGTATATAAACTAATTTTTTATAAAATCTTACATTAAACTCTAAAAATTAGTTCGAACGTCATATTTTAATTAGTTAAATCTACTTAAAAAGTTGTTACCGAATACAGACCGAGTCTATTAAATTTATTTCGAACTAGAAAAAAAATGGTTTAATAGTAAAGTGACACTGAAAAAGTAATGGTTTGATAGTAATATTAAAATGCTAATCTAGAGTCTCATTTTGTTAAAAATGTCATAAATTTTAAAATAAAAGTGTGAGCGGAAAGTAGACTAATTAAAATGAATTTATAATCCCATTTATGGACCATGTCAACCAAAAATGAATTTTTTATTGAAATAAGCACATTTCTAATCATACACCCGGCATAACGTCTTTCAAATATATTAATATTCATTAGAAAATCTTTTAATGCATTTATATATATTTTATTTATGATTTGGAAGTTTCGTTACGAAAGTGATGGCTATAAATAATAATCAGTTTGCAGGCGAATAAAATAAAAAATATATAAATGGTTTTGTAGTGAAAGTAATCAGAACTAATCTTATATTAACCTAACCTAATTTTGGGAATGTCCCATTTAGAGAAAGAGTGTCCTATAAAGTGTTATGATAATCAAAATGACTCTCCTTTTGTATTATATATATATATAGTAAAAGGCAATTACTAGTAATTATAAGAAATAATTGCTTTTTTGCAACTAACCAAACCTTATCCATCACAGCAACTAACTTTAAACTTCTGAATTCTGATGCTTAAAATTTACTTTTCTAGTCATCAAATGAAGTGAAGTTTGAAGAAAACGCAACGAGTCCAAGAAAATTAGGATTAAAAGTCTCTTTTTGGTGCAATAAATTCAAAATGTCAGGTAACAAAATATTTGTGTATTTTGTATTTTTCATTTTTAGGTCTATGAAGAGAATGCACAAAAAGTTACTACTTCAGCTGCCTTCTCTAACTATACTCCACTTCAAAATTTCATGATTTAGTGGATAGAGGTACTTTAATTTGAAATTCTCTTTTCTTTTTTTTTTTTTTCAGAATTCCTACGACGCAATCTTGGATAAGCTTTTCAAGGAATCATGAAATAACTACAGTACTGCTCCCATTCCTTTTTTCACAGGAAAGAGTACCGTTTGGATGATCACTTCAATTTAAGAATTAGAGGCATTTAGTTCAGCTGTTTCATGTCATGTAGCTGATAGCTGTGTCGCACCCAATAACTACGTTGTAGGTATTTGTTAAATCTTTTAATCAGTAACTGATAATTAACAGAAGTTTCAATCAGTTGTCGTTTCCATTAATTACGTTTTGGAATTTTTTCGTATTAGTTAGTAGCCGATTCATATTTATATTATTTTCAACTTTATTAACCTCGTAAACATAATTGCTAATAATTTTTTATGATAATTTAAATTGATCACTGACATCATCACAAATCCACCCACCGACCATTTGCCGACTTTTCTCATTCTCACATTCATATATATATATATAAGAGAGAATGTCATGCTGCTGGAGGAGAAGGAGAAAAAAGAAGGAAAAGAAAAAGGGTCACTAGGATTTCTGAATCATTCTGGTTCGATTCGAATCAATTCGGTTTAACCGAATAATTTACCCAAATTTTCAATCAATTTACCGGTCTTTCACTTGGTTTATGAGCAATCAAACTAGTTTATGTTTCCAAATAAATTGTAGAAAAATATTACGTGGCATAATTTCATTAGTTAACAATTTACAATTAAATTTAAATGCAAAATTTTTGAAATTAAAATTTTGAGACATTTCACCTTAATAAACATTTTATATTTTAATAGCAACGGCTACCAACATTTTACCAAACGCAAATTGTTGTCGGTTAACCATTATCAATCATCAGCAATTATTATCGGTTGGTATAAATCGTTGAATCAAATGGGCTCTTAATATATAAAATTTTATAACAATGAATAGAGGAATCAAATTACGTTTAATTTGTGATATCTATGTATATATGTTTATATTTGAAAAGATAATTCGATGGTCCACTGGGTGCCTTTTAAACTTAAATTCTATTGCCTTGTAAAGAAAAAAAAAAACTTAAATTCTATTGAAATTGTTGATATAATTATATGTTTATAATTAGCTCAAAATATAAATATCTATCCACGCTATTGTTACTGGACAGCACTAGAGAGTACTTGACAGACTCAGACATTAAAGTTAGGGTGCTAAAAAAAACTTTCAAAAATTACGAGAGGCTAAATCGAAAAGATAACTTTTTTTCAGGATTATAATGAAATTTTTTTTCTAAAAGAAAAAAAGACCGTCCCGTCCCGTCTCCTTTTCGAGGTCGTTAAAAAGAAAAATTAGGATCATGGAGGCATCTGCGCATTCACATGTTTCACGTTTTCTTTTTTCTCTGTTCAATATCTGGTGTTTGATAGGAAATAGCCAGCGTGTTAAATGTTTTGTTTCAGCCCCATAAATCCGCTGTTCCACGTAGATATCCAAAGGAATTACTTGTCTAAGAGTCTACAGATAAAATCAATAAAATTAAAAAATTTTAAAAAGTATTTTGACTTTTAGATTATTTGATAAAATTAATTATTTTATTAACATTTAATTGTTTGAATAGCTGTTTGAGCAACCTTTATCCATATTGAACATGGTCAATACCCACAACCTACAGCTTCCGTGGGTATTTGTTGAATTGGTTTATCTCTAACATGGTTTGATTTCTTGGTGGTGACTTATAAAATCAAAGTAGCGTAGTGACTATTGGTTTAACCAAAAAAGGAAAAAGAAAAATCTTATAAATTTATATTTTCCAATAGTTTTTAAGCTAAACATACATAAAATGAAAATTTTATTAAATTTTTAAAATAAAATAAAATTGGATCGAACTAATAATTGATTTAGTTTCTAATTTAGCAAAGCTAATTTTGCCTCATTGCTGTTGAAGTTTGGTTCAATTTTCAGTCTTTAACTACAAAAATTTTTTCCGTTTACTTATTTTCCCGAACATCACAAATAACGGAGAATTATGTAAAATATTTTTCTACAGAAACAAACTGACACTTTAATCACTAGAAAAAAGGTTCTTGTGGAGACTATATATATATGTATCATTAACAATATTATTAAATTCTTAGGCATTTAATTTTTTTTTTGTTTTTTTAGAGATTAATATATAGAGGTTGAAATTTTAATTAATCCTTTTAAGAGAAATTATTTTTTTTTGAAAATTTTTTTAAGAGAAATTATTAGAATTAGAGCATTGATACTTATCCTAAAAGTTTGTACAAATTATGAAATCTATCTAGTAGTAAAAAGTAAGCTCTTTTATTCTTAAAAAAGAAAAAAAAAGGTAAGTAACCATTTTTAGAATCTTAATCCACATCCTATACTTATCAAATTGTTATCTTTAGCCACAATTAGTTGTAATTGCACTTAGGAGATATAATCTCATTGGCTAAACAAAAATTAACCTTTCTTAGTTATATAGCTGATTTTGAAAAAGCTTCTGGCGGCTTTGAGAATATATTGCAAACAGCTATGAAATTTTTGTCCAATTTGCTTTCTCATTGCATTGATGACACCATGCGTGCCTTTTCTTTTATTTAATTAATGTTTGAACTTGAAATTTTATAATTTTAAAGATAATGTCTGTGTCATTTTATATATATTAGTATTTTTTTATGACGTGAGTTTTACGTTGATAATGCTTGTTATATTTTTATTTTTTATATTTTTTTATTTATATAATATTAAATCGCAAATTTTTATTTAAATTAAAATAAATACAATTGTTTAATTTGAATTAGACTTTACCGTATAACTTACTTGTAATATTATTTTTTATGTATTTGATTCTATTTTCATACAATGAAATAGTCTTAAAATAAAGTTTAATCCAATCCCTATACCTAATTCTTCAGTCCCTAATTTATAAATATAGATTCTTGATAGGTGCTCAAAAAAAAAATTAAATTATCACTATATATACATATAGCTAATGAAAAATAATAATTATTTTTTTATTGATAGTTAAAAGAAAAGAAATGAAAAGATGACCTAAATAAGAGTAATCATTTTGGCAATAGTGATAATATTAATTACCCAATGCATTAGAAAAAAGAATATATGAACATACACACAAACTCTTGAAACTCAAAAAATGACCCAAAACAAAAATATACAGTTCTAATTTTGTTTCAATTTCATAAATACTATTTTCTTTTAAATTAATCATATTTAGGATATAAAAGAAAAAATATCAAGAAAATTAAAAATGTTTAATCAGAAGACTATCTATTTATTGCTAGGATATAATTAAATCTCTTATTAAATTAAAGTGATAATGATTATAAATTAATTGAATAATGAAAAAAAATAAAAAAAATTTTATATATTAAGAATAAAACTGTTTTAAGAACTCAACGTATAACAATAAATAAATTATATTAAAAAAACAATTTAAATTTCAAAAGTAACACTGAAAATGCTATAATTTAATTAAATTTTATTTTGATGGACAAAAAATATAAAGCCAAATTAGTAAATGAAAATTAAGAAGCAAATCATGTCAGGAACCAATATTGACCGGTTAATAAATTTATTCAAATATTTTATTTCTCTATTATTCTAAATTGTAAATTTAAAATAAATACACGAGTCAATTAAGTAATAAAAAAGAGATTATATAAAATAAACATTATATCTCTCCAAATTAATACACAATTTTTTCTACAACCATAAAAAAAAATATTTTTTATTATATATATTTATTTATTTATTTAAAAAATAACTTTTAGAAATTATATCCAATCACATGATAAAATGTAATTTTTCTTTTTTATTTTAACTAAAAGTATCCCAAACCCACTAGACTAGAACTAAATATGCTCACACCAGATCAGCCCAGGAAGAGATAAAGTGCTCCATCGAATATTTGCTTCATCCATAAAAATTAAATTCACGAATTTACCTAAAAAAGAGAGTGTTGAACCACTCATTCAAACATTTTGTTGGTATAAATATAATTTTTGAATTGGTTACAACTAAGATTGTTTGAAAATATTTTAAATTTCATTAAGTACGGTATCGAAAATCTCATTGTTCTTCCTCTTCTATTTCACATTTATACAAAGTATAGATAGATAAATAGATAGATAGAAAGTTTAATTGAGTTCAATAGCTAGCTCATAGGTATTTAATAAACTTTTTAATCAGTATAAATAAATAAATTTTATTCAAAATGATCATTTACATTATCCGCTATAAAAATTTCATCAAACATTACTATTCATAAGCTAACTGTTATCGGCCACCAATTATTAATAGCCGACATCAGTTATCGGTATAAATAAATTTATTAAATTCATTTAAAATGAATTAGAATTTGTCTAAATTCTTATTTCTAGAATTTATTATTATTATTATTATCTTTTAGTATTCGGTGTGAGGCCCAAATTGGCTTGATCGTTTTATGGGCCCATTCTAAGCCGAAACTTGGGCTAAAAAAATACAATGTTAACAACCGAAAAGGTCTAGTCCTAGCTGTATCTGTAGCTCTTCACTGTTTGAGTTGCGGATACTCAACCCATTGCTAGTAAAAAAAAAGTTATAAATAAATCAGAATTTTGATAATTTAAAATTTTTAGATATTTTACCCATTTTTTAAATGGACAAATAGTAAAATTTTATATTAAGGTTTAAAACGAAAATAAATAGTTAAATTCCAATATATATATCTATCTCGCTTTTATCCATATCCATCCTTTATTTATGATGGAATTATATTCTAGAAGGTTCGATATCACCCAACGAAAGTATATTGGTCAAATAAGGTAAAATGCTCCCTGCTTAAAGGATCACTTGTTATGGGCATTTTGACATGAGTAATTTGGTTTATCATTGATGAAGGATTTAATTTAGTTGGGTTTTTTTTTTTTAACAGCAATCAAATTGTTAATTTTATTGAAAAAAGCTAGAAGGATAGGCTTATCCCATATATCCAGACTTTAGCTCAATTCGTAATAGTAACCTCTTTCTTAGCTACATAATCAATAATAATTTGATTCATCTTCTAATTTTCTATAAAATGTGAAAAATGGTATTTCTGAAATTCTAGTATTTTAACTATAATAAATATATATTTCTTGATTCATTGATTGAAACTAAATTTTTTATATTAAATTCCAATAATTTATTCTTAAGACAAAAATTTAATATGAATCGCAAAAACCTACTCTTCTAACATCTTTGTCACGAAACTAAAATATACAAATATGTATATAAAATGAATAATCGAACCGCAGCAATAACCTAGACCACATGTGTATTAGATTAAATAAATTTGCAACTGGAAGAGGTGACGGCCAATTGAAAACCCTCGGGTTAGATTAAAAAAGGATCAACGAATGTGAACTAATCAAAGTTGGCATTATTATTAAGAAAAAGAAAATTAGATTATCCAGCTAATAATAATAAAATATTACAATCCCCAGATTAAAATGTAAACCCACTTTTCGGTTTTTCCTCTCATTTGCTTCTACAGTAATACGTCTCTGTTTCCCTTTCTTTCTTTCTCGTCTTTGTCCAAATCACAAACCTGATTGCTGATGTGGCCTTTACCGTTTTCTCCATTGTAATATGTGTATTTACAATTCCCATCACATCGTTTCATCGCAATCGTTTTTCTGATAATTACTGCCAAATTGTGCAATTATTCAATTCAATTATCGAATTTCTCCATCAATTTATCACTTCGGATCGTCAATATCGCCTGATAATGTCTTCTTCAGAAGTGAAATTCACATTGTCGCGAAGGAAAAATATTTGAATTTAGCTTATAGATGTAAATAAAATATAATTGTCATAACAGTTGCCACAACCGCCAGATAGCCGCCATAAATGGAGTAAGGTGACGCGATACGAGTGCTGGCCGAGACTTCCACCGCCTCTGGATACTGTCGATTAGCTGACTTAACACTGCAACCACCGTCACCAAATTCAGATTACGAAAAGAAAAAAAAAATTAGGACGTGCAGGACATACTGATAGTTAGACAACCAGAAGTGGGAAAAGGTCCCATCCTTTAACGACCGACCTCCTTATAGGTCAAAACGCCTTAAAATGATCACGCATTGGCTAGCTCAGATTTTTCATTTTTTATTTTCCTATATTAATAAAAAATTTTGGAAAAATAATTGATTTAATTAAATGGATATCAGTTAAAGAGTAATCATAATGAAGAATTTTGAAAATTGAAGAAGGAATTACCTGGTGGAAGGTGCAGGGCAAAATGTGATGGCATAGTCTGCTCCGGCGCAAGTAAAAGTGCTGGTTCCATCGTCATAAGCGTAGCTGTAAGCTTTAGGACAAGCATTTTTAAAGAATTCTGAGTAGGAGCTGGGCTTGCAAGTATTAGGATTTCCATACTCCCCACTACAGCAATATTGCGGATCCCCATACGCCTCGCACGCGCTTTTACAAGCCACGCTCTCTCCGCTTCCGCTGTCCATTACTTTAAGGTCGGTCGGGCACAAATTGTTCAACTCCGCCGAACAACCGGTTATTGTACAATTACCTCCGGTGCCGCCTTCTGGTGTTATTAGCATTGCAAGGTTGTAGCCATCGACGAGGCTGACATCGTAGAAATCGAGACCATCAGCTCCGTTAAGAGTGAATTCTGCAAGGGTAGCTGGAGGGGCGGCCCCATCACCGGAGCATTCGATAGAGTTAGAGCCACAATCGCCGGTTAAGCAAGTGAATTTGCCTGTGGTAGTATCTTCTGTGCAGAGAGTTCGGCCCCACAAACGGCCGGACCAAGAGGCTGGGATTGCGACAGAGTTCGATTCGCCTGGTTGGAGAGCGAAGCCAGTAGTGGAGAGTTGCGCCGTGCCGGCGTTTGAAAGTATTCCTGGCCAAACCGTATCGCTGCACTTGTTTGTGATGGTAAAAGTGGCTGAATATGCACCTGCGTGACCAAAAATCGCTTCGATTGAGAAATATTGTAACACCGCCATATAAAATCACAAACAATACAAGAATACAATGATGCAATTTAAATTTTAAATAAAAAGATTAACTAAAATTAATCCAATTTATTTAAATCAAATTGACAAAAAGATAGCGAGATAATTGGTTGAAAAATATTAAAAAATTTAGGTATCGAACTAATTAATTAGTTTAGGACTAAGACTTAATTATTATTATTATTATTAGTATTGGCGGTGCAAACATACAACATAGATAGTTTTGAGTTAATGGTACTAAAACAAGTTCTAAAAAAAAAGGATTGTGAATCCCAATTAAAGTTACCTGAAAAAATGACAAGGAAAGAAAGAAAGAAGAGAGGAATGTGGAGGTGAGAAAGGGCCATTGAAGAATGAGGAGGAGAAGAAGAGAGTTTAAGTTCGTAAATGATGGTATGGAAATGTCGGGAGAGGGGAAGAAAATATATATATCT
This sequence comes from Jatropha multifida, assembly GCA_948099535.1. Classification (NCBI taxonomy): domain Eukaryota; kingdom Viridiplantae; phylum Streptophyta; class Magnoliopsida; order Malpighiales; family Euphorbiaceae; genus Jatropha; species Jatropha multifida. Next base: position 20,121 of record CANUEX010086377.1, on the reverse strand, counting down.
ATATAGGTAAGTAGGGGAACTAGAGAGTGGAAAGGGAGAAAAGTGGGATTCATGTGGTAGGAGTATGGAGAAAGGGACCTATTTATAAGCAGAGCACATGCAAACCAAATGAGATTAAGGTCGGTTCATAGTATGAAGGAGTATGTCATGTTTTTGTAGTTTAGTACTGTGTGATTAATGCTTTCTTAAGCTAAAGGGAAAGATAGGTTGTTTCTTTATCTTTCTCTCTCTCTAGCTCACCATTCATCAATGCCAGACAGAAAATTATATATTAAAAAATTAATTAAATTAAATTAAATTTTAAAAATTTAATATATAAGCCAGGCTTTTGGAAGTATGCAAAGGATGCATAGAGATTCTGCAAACTCTTTTTACAGTTACAGAAAAGGGCAGCAACTAGCAAGAGGGCTCCAAAATCATGTACTGACATAGAAACAAAACAGGAAAATATGATGATATTCTTTCTGCACAGGACATGACTAGATTTCAATTTGATGGAAGGTCAAAAAAAGAAAGAGAGGAGGAAAGAATCTAGGTCATTAGAGGTCAAATAAATCAATTAGAAATGAATTTTACTTTTTAAATGCTTAAGGAGGATTCCTTCAAATCCCAATAAATTGAGTTCAGATGTCCCTTGGGACACTGGAAAAGATTGGTCTAAGAGAAAATACTTATATAACTTGTTTAAAGAGAGGTCAAAAAATGAAGATAGAATTGCAGCTCGTGTCTTTTTACAGACGGTACTTAATTTCAATTGCACAAGCAAGCAACTTGACAGTCCTGACGCTGTCTTTTCTTTGCAAATTGCACTCCAGGAATAAAAATATCGCTTTGAGATTGTGGGTAGACTTTGTAAACCAATCATATGGACTTTGGGGCTGGGCTGGACAGGAATCGGTTGATGGGAGGAAAAGTAGTTCGCAAATGGAAGGAAAAGATTCCTCCGTTTGCTATTATTATGCAAAGGCAGGCCAAGGCCCAAGGTTTCCAGTCGTCTCACATTAATTAAGTTTTCGAGTACAACTAAAGTGGGCCTTGGAGGCTACAAACGAGAACCAACACGAAGTAGTAAATATAACCTAAGCTATGCTATAATCCACCAATGCAAATAATATGATTTCAACGGGATATTTATAGCTGAAGTTGAACTTTTTTCAAAGGGAAATCACAAAATTAACTTTAGCATCACAGAAAAAAAAAACCCTCCAAACTACACGAACTTGAGGCACTCCACCAAGTCAGCCAGCAACAAGTCCTTCAAAAAGCCCAAAACCAAACTGCAAGGGTTCAACTATCAAAAGGCCTGAAACTCCACCGAAGTCCCAACCACGCTGCCCTATGAAGAATGGGAGAAAATATAAAAATAAGACGCTCTAGCTCAACCCCTACTATTAGCACAGGGAAAGCCATGGACATGCAACTCCCTGTTCCTATCAAGTTTCGCAATAGGAGACCCACGGCATTTAAATCAAGGACGCCTAAATCTAAAAACATTATAAGTTAAATGTTCCTGTCACATTCCATATTGCGTGATATGCAAATAAGACCAATCTACCTGTCAGCCACAAGTGATTTTCACTGCCCACGCTAACTGGCAGACTAGCGTTTTATACACAGGTTTGCATTTATATTGTATCAGTAACACAAAATTCTATAAAATAATATAATAGTACAATTCGTAGAATGTAAACTGCAAAAGGGAAAAAAAATATTGTGAAAATGCACAAGGATTTGCAATCCACAAACAAGGGAATTCATCTAAGAGCAAAATTCACATTAACTGGCAACAATAAATTCAACCCTTTGCACTTATACTATCAATTCCGTTCAATCTCCAAAACTACCATCATTTTACAATACAATACAATATAAACTACAGATTACCATCTGCTGTAATTTCAAAATTCAGGGGGAGAATACACTCAACGTGATACTACTTCCAGGTTACGAAGTGGTAAAATGTGTTGCAGCCATATTCTGTTGGTGCAACATGGCCTATACTTATTGGCAAATCCAAACAAAACATCTTTACCAGCTTTGTCTTATCTCTAGAACTAGAAAAGCCAGACTAAACTAAATCAAAACATTCAATTACTATCGACACCAGTCGAAAATAAATTACCCAGAATCGGATACATTTTCGAAGACATTGAGACGAAAATAGCCTCCCAGCCTAAAAGCCCAAAAACAATTTGCGGAAAAAGAATGCATACTTGAACATTAGAATACAAAATGCAGGATACGAGCTACAATTCCATACAACACCAGAAGTCAAAGACAGCCATTTTGAAAGATTCCACCAAATCAAATTCTAGTTATTTGGAAAATAAAAATATGGCCCCTACTTCGGTTACTGCAAAGGTGCATGAATGATAACACAACTGATACAAATGCAAGATATAATTGAAGAACTAATTGCAAGACAAATTTGAATTTCATATAATCAAAGCAGCAGATTAATGCAAGAACACCATCGCATCACATGTCCTGAATATTTAGAAATTTATAAGGCAGTCAGAAAGACATGATTGACACTTAATTAAAATGAGAACAGCTCAATTAGAAAATTATCAAACGGTCATTGAAGGATAAAGCCTAATTTTTATCCGAATCACCATATGTATTAGTCAAAACTGGGAAAATTTCCTCTACCAGGCGGAGGATTCTTCAACACAATCCTATGTATAAATCGGACAAAAAAAAAAAAAAGGATAACCAACAAGGGTAAAGATAAAAAAGAGAAATATTTACTATTACTCTTTTTCCCCTCAATCAATCAAGATTTGTTAGGGCACTCCCTTGCAAAATGCCCTTCTTCCCCACAGTTGAAGCATCCACCACTGCTGACACCACCTCCACCACCTCCTCCTCTACTTCCAAACCTGCCACCACCAGTTCCCCTAGCACTAGTACAATCCCTAGCCAAATGCCCAAACCCACCACAGTTATAGCAAGCGCCACCACCACCTGGACAACTCCTAGCCAAATGTCCATACCCTCCACAGTTAAAGCAAGCACCGTTACTGCTGCTGCTACGGTCCCCACCTCCAGTACCTCCACCACCATTAGTAGCTCGCGGACAATCCCGAGCAAAATGCCCTGAATTACCGCACTTAAAACAACCACCATTGTTATTTTCACTACCTCCTCGATTATCACAATCCCTAGCAATATGACCAGGGCTCCCACAATTATAACACCCAGCCCCACCAGCTCCAGCACCTCCACCGCTACCACTATAACCACCGCCGTTATTCCTCCTATTCCATGAACCACCAAATCCACCACCGCGCTTGGCTGAACCACCCTCTCCTCTCCTATTATTAGCTTGGATTGGGCCTCCACCAGGAGCAGTAACATTAATGGCTTGATACTTATCGTCCGACAAAGCAACTGTGAATTCAACTGTTTCGTCCTCTGTGAGGGAACGATAACCGCCGTCAGATTTGATGGCAGTGTGATGGACGAACAGATCGTCGCCGCCATCATCAGGTTTGATGAACCCAAAACCTTTCCTATCGCTAAACCTAACCACCTTACCTGTCGATCTAACAGCCGTTTTCTCCTCCGCCGCCATTGATTGAGCCATTGATCGAGAAGAGAAGCCCTAAACACAAGGTTGTGAGCTTTACAGTGAGAGTGAAGCGAGATCTAGAAACTAGGGTTATCTATATATAGAGAGAAAAAGGAAAGAGAGAGCAGAAGGGTTAGACCTTTGACCCTAAGACAACCCTAATTGCAAATTAGCCACCGCCTTTTTGCTTTCTAATGTTGCTGGGTCTCGGCTTAAACATATATTTGCTCTGCAGTGTTGTGTCGTGATCTGGTGATCTAAGGTGCATGGTAATGAATTTGGACCGCCCGCCAGCGGGCATTCGACGATTCACGTTGGGCCTTGTTATTGGGCCTTTCTTATTAACATGAACTGGCCCAAATGGACCCAGACTTTCTTGTTTTGATGCTTGACAAAGTTGCCAAGAACAACTAGGCGGGTCATGCTTATATGACATATTAAATAGAAGATCTTGACAGTTATATAGCTATAATTTTATTTGTAAATATTGAATTTGAGAAAGGGCTTTTCAATACACCTTAATCAGAATATGACTTTACAATAATGTGTATTATTTTTTTAAAATTATAACTAATTAAGAAAAAACATATAGATTCAACATTAAGAAAAAATAAATTGAGCATGAAAAGTTTTAGTGTGAAGGAAAGACGGTAAAAAAGATAAATAAAATCAATAGTAAAAAAAAAAAATTAAATAGTTGAGTCAAACTGTCTAATATGCCTAAAAACAGAGAATGTGGTTTTTTTATACATCATTCTTAACAAAATATAAATATAATTAAATAGGGATATATTAAGAAATTAAATCATAAGTAATCTTTTAAAAAATGAAATGAATATATCTTGGGACAAATGAAAAAGGAAAATGAGTATATATATATATATGAGACAAAGGGAGTATTTGATTAGTCTAAGTAGAGAGAAGAGAAGAAAACCTTGAAATAAACTTCAATCCATATGATGATCTAATAGAAATTGGCTTCATGTATGGTAATTTGTGTAGATCCAATTTCCTTTAGAAATAAGTAGTTCTATAAGGGCAGGGCCATAATAGTACATTCACTGATTTATACAAAGGGCAAAAATTTTTATTGAAAAATTAGTCACATTACCTATCTACACAATGCTTGGAAAAACATATATATATTATAATAATCAAAAATAGGAATTTGTACAAGTAATTGTGCACATTAATAGACTTCAACATTCCATTGCTCAGCTTTCTTCAACTGCTTTTTGTATTCCAACCAATCAATGCCTGAAAGTACAGCAAAAACAAAGTTTAAGACCCTGTTTGGTAAATTATATTTCAACCAAGGATGGGTTAAGAGGCAAAATTCACATAACACCATGTTTGGTCTATTTCTTACCATCTTTAGCTGCCAATGAGACCATTATGTCATCAATTCCCTTTTCCATTCCCTTCAATCCACACATATAGACATAAGTGTTATCTTTCTTTAGTAATTCCCAAAGTTCTTCTGCATATTGTGCCATGCGAGTTTGGATGTACATCTTTTCTCCTTTCTCATTTGTTTGCTCTCTGCTTACAGCAAAGTCAAGCCTAAAGTTGTCTGAGGCCTTCTCCTTCATTTTTTCGAATTCCTGAACATATATATGGCACAAGAGATTTCTGTTTCATTTTCAATATTCAAGAAACCATTACGTTCGATGCATTAGGTTACTGTTATAGTGTTTGCCTCACCTCCTTATAGAGCAGTGAGCTACTTGTGGGGACACCCAAGAAGAGCCATGCCAAACCATTGAACTAAAGAGCATCAAAAGATCCAGGTTAATTTATGCAATGCATGTTCTTTACTGGATTTTATGTCAGCATGAAGGTAAAAAGAAGAAAGAAACATGGGGGTTATTTATTTGACCTTGTAGTCCTCATGCTTTTCAAAGAACATTTTCCACAAGAATGATCTGAAAGGAGCAATACCAGTTCCAGTTGCAAGCTGCAGAGATAAAATCCAGTGCAAGAATTAATACTTTGGTCATGCTAATAACCACAATGGATAACCTTAATATGATAAGATTTAAAGGTTACCATGATGATTGTGGCATTGGGATCTTTAGGCATGAGCATTTCTTTCCCAACTGGTCCAGTAATCTTTACCTCAGCTCCAGGTTTTAAGTCACCTGAAATGCAATGAATTGATGCTATGTTGTTAGCCGAGGGCTGAGGATCTTAATACAATGTTTAAATTTATTATGAAAAGTTTTTCCCATTAATTTGATATGCACGAATTATCAAAATCTAAAGCAAATAATTGAAGTAATTTAGTCTAAATAGGCTTGTGTTAGTCTTACACAAGAAGTTTGAGCAGACTCCTTTTACAATTTCTCCTTGTTCATTGGTATACACAAGCCGCTTTACACAAAGAGAAACCTGAACAAACATGATCACATTAGACCATCAATGAATCAAAAACATAAACAAGGAAAGAGCAAGTAATGGAACATATTGAATTTGAAATACAAATTCATTTACAAAAATGCAGGAATTTGGTTTAGATATATTGAAATTTATAAAATTCAATACATAAAAGGAAAATAAACATTTTCTCCATAACAAAAATGAAAATATGGACTCCAAATGAGATCCATAAGATGCGAGTTTCACATAAATTTCATGATCGTTTCAAGAATAATGATCAATGGGAAAGGAAATATGGAATCAAGTGTGAACCAAATTAGATAAGGAAGCTCACAGTTTTGGAGTCCCCAAAGTCACCAAGAGCACTGCTTGCAATTGAATACAATCTAAGCTTGTGAGGCTTCCCATTCTTATCAATACCATCTGGAATCACCCCAATGGATTGCCCTTCTGTGTAGGGAAGATCTCCTATTTAAGCAAACCCAAAAGTGCCATTCAGCTCCAAGATCAAGTTACATATTAATTAATGAATAATCTCAAGATCATTGTACAAAAAGGAGAAAGTTTGTCAGATTTCAGAATTATATGTTTGTTAAAATCTCAATTTAAAACACTTACACTAAAATATCAAGAACTAGAACAGTCTACTGATTAATATACAAATTAAGCAACATCCCATATATAAGTTCACTATTCAGGATTGTACTGATTAGACATCTAGGATTCCAATCAATGATAATAATAAGAAAGATCTACCAAAATGACAGATGATTTAAAATCCATACCCTCAGTGCTAAAAACCATGTGCCAAGTTTCACCAGGAGCATCATCACCAGTGATCTTAGTGTTCAAAAGGCATCTACCAATGTAAGGGTTTTTAGGCTTAAATTTGTTAACAATAACACCTTCCTCATTTTTCTTTGATTCCTTTTTAACCCTAGCAGGGGCCTCAACCTCAGTTGTCACCTGGGCTCTAATAGAAACCACTCTCCCACCAGTAGAAACATCTCTGTAATAAACAGGGACCTGAATATTAAAAAGAAAAAGAAAAAGAAACCATCTCATGAAATCTCCATAAAACAATAAAAATGCTATAATTTATAACTGCATGAACTGTATTACCTTCTTGAAGGTGATTCTTTCTGGAGATATAATAGAGGAGGTTCTTGAAGGGAGAGAAGTGGACTTTGAAGAGGGAAAGGAGACTGCAGCAGTTACTGCAGCTGCCATGGTTGTGGTATTAATAAATAACAGAAGAAAAGGAGAGAAATGGAAGAGGAGAGTGTTTTGTAGTAATGGGTAGTGAAGAGCTGTTGCAGGACAGAGTGTGAAGAAGTGGGTAGAGAGTAGAGAGGGATGTTTTAGATTATGGATTGAATGGATGAGATTTTAATGGTTGATGTGAGGATAAGTGGGTAACATAATGTATGACTCACGGGTCTTTACTTATACTTTGCTATTAAAGCAACTATTCAATAAAAAAACCAACAATATTATCATAATTTCAGAAATAATTGGATGAATTTTTTCTTTTTTTTGGTAGAATTAGAAGGTATATTTTTAATTGTTAAGATGATTTTTTTTTAATTTTCTTATTCTATCTCTGAATTTTGTTATTAATAAATTTAAAATGTATTTTTGGTTTTTCCAAGACTTTCACTAATTTTATTTTACACTAGTTTTTATTAACATGGGTTATGTGTTATTCGTATTTATTGTCCATATTCGTAATTTATCTTTTATATATAATTTTTGATTAATTTTTTATTTTATAAAGATATTGAAATTTCTAATTGAGTAATAGCCAGTTGTATTCATAATAATAATAAATAATTGATAATATTTATAGTTTTTTCTATTTGAATTAAAATATTTTAATATTAGGATTCGAGTTAAAATTATGATAATAATTAATTTATGAGGATATTTTAATCTATTTTAATAAAAATATTTTGATTCTTAATTAGGTTAACTTTTTTTTAATAATAGAAAAAGAAAAATTTAAACCCAAATCAATTGTCGGGTCATATATACACTTACTACTAATTTATATTTTTGATGTGCTTAGTTAACATAATTTTAACTGAATTACAAAAAATTCATGAAATCTAACACAATGCGAAATATATTGTGAAAAAAATTATTTATTATTATCATAATACTCTTCCTCTTTTCAAATCACATCTATAAAACTCAAACTCACTCTTTTCGAAATATGTATTTAAATAATACATTTTAATTAGTTAATAAAATTATATTTCTTTATGGGAAGTTATATAATCTATTGTAAATAGGAAATTATAAAATTTTTAATATATGAAATTTAGACTTAAATAAAAAAAATTAATATAGTTCAATGAGATTTAAATTTAAATAAGAAATTAATATAATCAAGCAAAATTAAATTTTTATTTTTCAACCAATAAAATTAATTATTTTCAAATATTTTTGTTTTTTTTGCAATCTTAATGTTCCCTCCCTATCCATTTTTTCAATAACCATGTCTTGTGATTTTCTAAATAGAGCAGAAAAATTATATAATTATATATATAATTATGTGTTTTCTAAAGTAAGGCTGTGTTCGGCAATAACTTTTTGAATAGCTTTTAAAGTTTTGACTAGTCAAAACGCTAAACGGTGCTTGAAAAACTGTTCAGTAACATAACGTTTAGACTAACTTTAAGAGGTTAGGATAGCTCTTTTTGTAAAAAGTTAATCCATGTAACGTTTAGCTTTTAGCGTTTTATGAAATGCTATTCAAACAGTTACCAGCTAAACAACACTAAATAACCAATAGCTACCAAAATCACTAATTTTGCCGAATAAACCTTAAGTTTACATTAAAGATTTAAACTGTATATAAACTATTCCAAAAGCTAGCATTTACAGTAGCAAAGAAATGGAATTCCTTACAGATCAACAATCTAGGCAATAGAAAGAATCACTTGTTAGATTGCAATTACATTGATTATCAGAGATCCCTAATCTACGTGGAAGATCCCTAATCTGACAGCAAGAATTCCAACTCTTCTTTTGTAAAACATTGATCATCAGAGATCATATCTAAATCTCCTCGTGAAATACGTTGATTATCAGAGATCATATCTAGCTGAAAAGATTCCAACGCTTCTTGAGTTGTCGAGAGATTATTAGAGATCATACCAGGATCAAATTGAAGAGAGGCTTCTTGTTCTTGAGTTACCTTATTGTTCTGGAGTAACTTGGATCTTAACTCTTTTTCTTTCTTTACATGGCAAACTACGCACTCGTCAACTTGCTTCGGAAAACAAACAAGAATAAGTAGATTAGATTATAAATAGCAAAACAAGAAATCTGTAACTATATATCAAAACCCTAATCCTTCGAAATACTAAAATTAACAATTAAGAAACGATAATTAAGCAAACTTACATTTGTTTGGTTCAGTAAGGAACTATGAAGCCTGAATTCATCCATAAGCCATCTACTTTTTAACTCCAATCCTTTCTTAGGCACAAACTTGAATCCTTTTTTAGTGCCAATAATTTGGTTTTTCCAAATTATATCTCTTTCTTTTTGACTTTCTTTCCATGTGCCTAAACCTGTACCTCTTTGAATCCTCATTCCTTTGCCATGCTTCTTCTTCAACTTGGTATAGAAGTAAAAGTTTCTTTCTTCACTTGTTTCTTGAAACACTTTCATCATTGTTTGATCATTATCATCATAAAGATCAAGATCCTTTATAGGATTTGAAGGAATTGAAACACCTTTGGCCTTATTGAAGAGATAAAAAAGGATTATCTCATCATCGGTAGGTCGAAACCTATAACCTGCGGGTAAATTATGGGAAGTCTCCATTTTCTTTTCGCTCGATCTCTATCTACGACAGAAACTCACTTTATTGAATTAAGAACTTGAAAAAGAAAGAAAAAGGACCGAACTTTGAAAAAGAAAGAAACTGAAGTGTAATGCAGATTGGAGAGAATTGATGAGAGAAAGCAAGGAATGAATTATACAATGCCAATATGATTACATAGGTAATCCTAACGCGTTTTGGTTTCTGAGTAACTGGTTTTTTTACTGGGTGATGATTATAATATAAAGGAAAATTGATTTTGCAGCTTGGAGCGGAAGAAATTAGACGAGGAACATAATTATCAGTCCTTTTTTTTCGGGAATTCAATAAGCTCAACAATGAAGTCGGTTTGTGTCAAATCAAAGCAGCTGACAACGGCTTTAAATCTCCAAATCAAAGCAGTTAGGGACGACGGCTCTTACTTGGGAGGCTCAAATTAGAAAGGCTTACTCGTTAAAACATTTTGCTATTGCAATTGGCTTATAATTTATGATATTATGAAATTGTCAGCAAGTTTTAAAAAAAATGCCAAATTTAAGTATGTGCCATCTTCTGGAATATAAAACAGAATGAGGAAAAGAGGTTTTACAAAATGAGAACCTTAACGGATAATAAGCAGGAGCAGCAGCTCTCTAACAGTTATGATACTAATTGCAGTCTCAGAAAAACAAAACAGCACAAGAAATGAAGAAAAAGAAGGTTTATCCAGTAAGAAGCCGATTGCTTACAAGATTCCCTTGGCCTTGGGCAGTGGTGAGTTTATTATTGCATTCTGAATCACATAAGGTTTGCTCGGATGCTCATTCTACAATTGCAAATACATTAACCTCAACAAGTGCATTCTCCTCCTCCTGTACATGGAATGAAATATAACACAGGAGAAACAATCTGAAAAGTGAAAACCATCAACTTATAACTGTTCTACTATGACAATTTTTTATCAGACACTTGATCGAAAATGTTCTTTATCTGTGATTAACCAAATCCAATTCACTAGCTTCCACAAAAACAAATCTATATTAAACAAAAACATTAGTGCTAAAAATATTAGCTAGCTCTCATTTTCATTCTTCCACAGAAGTTCCAAGCAGTCAAATGCTAAGCCATGAATTGCATATCAACACTCATTTCATTCTTCAACATCCTATGGTGATTTCAGAAATAGAATTAAAGAACTACCAACTGTGGAATATTTTACTAACGTAGTAATATTAATTAAAATTATTTCTTAAATTACCAAGTTAAAAATTATAATTCCAATTATATCTTTGAAAGGGAAAAAAAATTATAATGGGCCGTTCAATTACTGTAAGAAAAGAGAGCTTTCTAACTAAGTAATTTTATAATCTTACAAATGACTTTATCACTATTAAGTGAAACCATCTTGACTACATTATCTAAAAAATAAAATAAATTGTTGAGAATTTGGGCCTATAAGCAAATTAATCAAATTTAAATATTTAGATTTATGAGTTTGGCTTACCTTTAATATAAAATAACCTAAACTATTTTGATTAGTTCACCTTTCATTTTATATGCCATTTTAGTTAGTTATATTTATCGGACGTGAGATTTTGGACGTACTCTAACAAAATTATCTTTTTTGCTGAGAATATTTTTAATGAAGGAGGTGATGGCAGGTATTGAGGGTTGTGTATTGGAGATAAAAACATGTGATTTTGGCATGCCTAAAGAAGATGAATTAGAAATTTGGAGGAGAAAAAAAAAGAAATTAAATTCTCTGTCAGATGAAAATTCATGCCTATTAAGTATTTTATCAAAATACCTATACCCATGATGGTTCAATATTTATCTAGCCAAATATTCTGTTATTCATGGGAAATATTGTTCAATTACACTCATTGCAGAGGAAGGACACCAGTCTATTGTTATTTACCATGATATCAGTATAAGTGTGTATCATATTCAGCTTTTTTCTAAGTGCTTTCTCTTGTTGCCAAAAGGATAAATGAATTTTTTATTTTTTTGCAATTTGGTGTTTTAACCGAAAATTTTAACGATTGAATATATGATCTTTTTAAAACTTGAAATTAAATGTCTATTAATGACCTAGACAGCTGAAACATGAATCGGCTAATATTGGGTCGCACCTGAGCCTAGTCGCATGTTGACATAACATGACACATCATCGACAACTTGTGAGAAGTAAAATATGATCTGGTAAAAATTTGAAACCAGTCCTCAGCAGAATATTTCATTGCCTTTGGCCCTAAACCTCAACGGAGAACAGATCAAGGAATATCGCCGACTAGAGTGCCCAATTCATAGGATTATTGCCAGGAATGTGGTTGGTTTTCATTGGGTAACAAATCCTCTTAGATCAACTCAGTGATGGAAGAGACCGGCGCAATGAGCCTAGGCATGGCGAAAACATATCTCGACTACTATTTTGTTAGAATTTTTTGGTGAGGCCCAGCCCAACCGGCACTAGAACAAAAAAGGAGATTGGTCGAAGATTCAGGTGGAAACATAAATTTTTTTTTATAGGTTTTATTGTTTAAATTGGGTATCTATGGATTCGAATTGTTTGGCCTTTTCATATTCATTTTGTTTTTTAGATAAATAATGGTTAATTGTTTGTAATAGATTCTAAATGAAGGTTTGGCTATAAAGATGAAGATGAAAAACTCGTTTGAAATAAATGAATTCCATGAAATTTTGTAAAATTTATCTAAAAATTCATATTTTTGTGTTTAAAATGAAAAAGAATGTAGATTTCAATTCTAAGAATTCAATATAACTACACCAAATTTCACAAAAATAAGCAAAATTTTTAAATGAATTACACAAAACTAAACACTCCAATTTTTTTTTACAAAACTACCAACTTCTTCTACAAATTCAGTTTTTTAATTTTTTTTACTTATTTACTTATTTATTTTATCAAACTTGATTATAATAATAAATCATTAAATTTTATTTGACAAAACTATTCCGATATGGACTAAAGCATTTCATTTCTTTCCCCTTGTTTTGTTTTTTTCTCTTTTTGGACTCCATAGTTATTAGTGAAAACTACAGTTTTTATCTTATACACTATTGTTTCTAAGTATAATTAACAACAATAATAACCTTCTCAAACATTTTTGCAGTTTCTAAATTAATTAGTTAAATAAAAAAGATATTTTACACATTTTTTTTTTAACGAAGACATTTTATATAAATTAATGATACTATTATGATGAATGTTATAATTATTTTATATATTATATTTATATAATTAATTAATTAGTATGTGAAATTTATTATTTATTTTTTAGTAAAAAAAACAAGTTATGATATTGTATATAATAAATATAAATTAGTGTTTATAATTTATTTTTATTAAATTATTATGTCAAAGATATTTTAAAAAATAAAGACAAATGAATTTTCATTTAAGAATTTATTTTAAACATAATTTTATGAAATTTAATTAAATTTTTTATTTTAAATTGTAGCATACCAAACAATACAAATTGATTTGCAAATAAATTTTACTTAGAGTTCATTTACAAATGAATTTTACAATCATTATTCGTTTGTTTTAAACGGACTGGAAAATGATGACTGAAATGTAACGGTGGAGAGGGTGATGGAAGAAGGAAGGGCTGTAGGTCTCACCTTCAGCTAAGAAGAACAATAAAAAAGGGATAAATTTATCTTTTTCAGCATTTGCCAAGTCAGTATATTTTTTGTTAGTCTAAGTAGCAATGTAGTGTCAATCCACATAAGATGCTGGTTGGATATTTGTGGGGGCTATCCATTAGACCAACTCTAATGAGGATGTGAATTGTAGTTTAGATGGCATATTAAATAGAAACTATCAATACGCATACGCATGTGGCTATAAATCTATTTGTAGACATTAAAATTAAAAAAGAACTCTCAAATCCATCTGATTATATTAGGATTTTACGATGATGTGTATTATTTTTTAAAAAATTATATCTAATTAAAATAAAACCTACAATAACTAATTTTTTACGGAAATTAAAAAAGATCGGCAAATAGAGAAACAAATAACAAAACAACGGCAAATAGAAAAACAAAACAAATAAACAACAATAAAATCAAAGCTCAATAGATCTTTCAATGACAAGAAATCCTCGATAACTGTAATACTCAAATACAAAACCTTGCTTTTTTTATTTGTTTGTAATCGAAAGCAATTTCTTACTAACTCAAGTTCTTCTATCATTATGGTTATTTGAAGGTTAAAGGCTATGGTTGTTTGAAGGTTGAAACATTAATTTTCTTGCCTGGAATCAATTTTCTGATAATTTATTCTAATTCTTAAACTCTTCGCTTTTTAGGATTTCTCTTCCTATCGAATTCAGCTATGATAATTATTGTCGGGTTGTGTGTTATTTGAATTTGTTTGAATTGGGTTGTTGTAAAACATTAAAAGCTATATGATATTATTTATTTTAAAGAAAGACCTTATCAATCATTTGTGGGATTTATACGGTGATCAATAATCTGCTGAAGGTCTCTTATTAATGGTGTCGTTTCATTTTACAGTCGTTTGTAGTATTCTACGTAAATTTTCTTTTTAAAATTTTCTATTTTATGTTTTTACTTTTATGGTCTACAAGACTTTATTACCAGTATCTGCAGATAAAGATCAGATTCATTTGTATTTTTGCTCTCCCTTAATGCGGTTGTGAATGGTTTTTATGTCATGAATTTCTTTGGTTACCTTTTGTTCTTTTTGCTGGTTTTGTCTTTGTCTTTGTCTCATGAGTTTGTTGGGTTTCATTTTTTTTTGGTTGGTTTGAATCTTTGTTATAATTCTGCAGTTTCTATTATAATTTTTTTAGTCTTTATTGGTGATTATAAATCTTGTTTGTATAAATTTGTTGCTTAAACTGTTGGTTAAAAGCTAGTTTGGCAATATAATCATTGCAGTGTACAAAGTCTCTGTTGGATGGTATCTGCAATAGCAAATGACACTGTAGTAGTTAAACCGTGGAGGCAAGTTCACTTGATTGTTTTTTTTTCTTTATTGATTATTATTTTGGTTTCTTTTTATTGCAAAAGATTTGAAAAGTCATTTTCCATTTTTTATCCTCTCATGCAACTTCTGCAGCAGCGTAAAAGAAACTCCTTCTCAAGCAAAATCTGATGGTATAATGTCACTATTTCAGTAGAGTTTACTTTGTTTACAGAGACAACAACCACGCAACTACAATTTTTTTTTGTTTCAGCCCCAAGAAGAGTGAGTTTCTTTTTTGTTTCAGCGTAAGAAGAGAGAGTTTTTTTTGTTTCGGCAAAAGAAAGAAATAGGTTGAGCGGGAGAAGTTTAAGCGGGAAGAGAAAACGGTGAAAAAAAAAAAAATAATTAGGAAAAAATAAATTAAACAGTTGAGTCACACTATCTAACAGACTCTTTGAAAATAGAGAACGTAGCGCATAATGTCTATTTTTTTTCCAGACACATCAGCTTTAGAGACTAAATAGACAACAATATTGGAGAATATATTTTCTTTTAATTTTTTATCTTTCTGATGTGGTAATTAAATAAGCCACAATCCACGGTCTCATTGGGATTGCTCTTATTGAAATAGGATTTTGGCTGCAAGATAAGCATTTGACAATTAATTGATATTTTTAAAAAATGTAATTACTCGATCGATAAGATTTTCCGTTCAGAAACTCAAAAGTTGAAACATCAAATTTATCATTTATCCTTGTGCAAATTGTAATGTAATTGGCAGCTCCTTCGAACTTTGCTTTCTTAGCTTGATCCTTAGGGGGAAGATCTCAAAAGGAGGGGTAATTGTTGGGATATAATAGTAATTGGTTAAGGAGTTTGCTCATGCAAATAGGTTATTAAACAAATACCATTGTAATTTTTGACAAATCAATGTATCCTTCTATTATTCTATTTTGCTGTCTCTTTCTCTCCATTTTCTCTCTCCCCAATCACTCTAGTTAGGTTGTTTCCTAACACTATTATACACTATCGTCCTCCTATAAAAAAGATTCAACCTTTTCTGTTAACTGGTTTGTGAAAAAACAAAAATAAAGCCACATCAATAACAGCTAAAAAAAAAGTATATATATGCATCGACTTTCACAGTTATGTTCTTCTGAGATGCATACTCAGGTGCCCTGTACTTTTTGTAACAATGACAAATTATATTAATTTAATTGAGTTACGAAAATTCTTAAAATCTAACACAATGTCAATTATATTATGAAAATAATTATTTATTAATTTAAAATCAAATATCCATTCTTACTCGTTCCAAATCGTATTTGTATACTCATACATATGTAATAAGATTTGAAACTTTTGTTCAAATAAATTCTTTTTTCGTTTTTGGATTAAATATAATAGTGACAAAGGATAATTGATTACATAAATATTAGTTGTTATTATAGCATAACATATATATTTACATAATATGTTTTAATTAATTAATGAAATTATATTCTTTTATAGGAAGTTATATATATAGTGTATTATAAATAGGAAATTGCAAAATTTGTAATATATAAAATTTAGATATAAATAGAAAATTAATAATAGTCAAATGGAATTTAGATTTAAACGAAAAATTAATATGATCCAATAAAATTAAATTTAAATAGCAAATTATTATAAATAATCAAAATTATGCGATCAATAAAAATTCATTATTTTAAAGATTTTGTTAGTATTTTTTGACAATCCCAATCTTCTCTCCATATCCCTCTTTTCAATAGAGGATTTTCTGAATAGAGCAGAAAAATAATCCTTTTTTTTATTTTTTGTTAATTATGTGTTTTCTAAAGTAAGTTTACCATTAGAGATTTAAACTGTGTATAAACTATTCCAAAAGCTAGCATTCGCAGTAGCAAAGAAGTAGAATCCCTTACAGATCAACAATCTAAACAACTGGTTAAAAAAAACAGAAAGACACACTTGTTAGATTGCAATTATATAGTTACCAACTAATAAGAAAATCAGATACCGTACAGTTCATGAGTAGTCCAGAGGTTATCAGAGACCATGTTCATAATGTTGATAGAATTGGGGATAGGCAGCACCAGAATCAGATTGAAGAGAGGCTTCTTCCTCTTGTGTAACACACTGATTATTAGAGGTCAGATCTAACCCTTGTTGAGTAGTCCGGAGATTATCAGAGGTCATACCAGAATCTGCAGATTGAAGAGAGGCTTCTTCTTCTTGAGTTACTATGTTGTCTTCTTCATGAAAATGTGACTTGGACCTCAACTCTTTTTCTTTCTTTATATGACAAACTACGTACTCATCAAATTGCTGCGCAAAACAAACGAGAATAAATAGATTAGATCATAAATAACAAAAAAAGAAATCTGTAACTATAATCGATACACTAATTGTTCAAACTACTACAATTAATAATTAAGAAACAATAATTAAGCAAACTTACGTTTGTTTGGTTGAGTAAGGAAGAATGAAGCCTGAATTCATCCATAAGCCATCTACTTTTTAACTCAAAACCTTTCTGAGGGACAAACTTGAATCCTCTTTTAGTGCCAATAATTTGATTTTTCCAACTTATATCCTTTTCTTTTTGAGTTTCTTTCCAAGTGCCTAAACCTGTAATTCTTTGAATCCCCATCCCTTTGCCGTGCTTCTTCTTTAACTTGGTAAAGAAGTAAAAGTTTTTTTCTTCACTTGTATCTTTAAACACTTTCATCATTGTTTGATCATTATCATCATAAAGATCAAAATCCTTTATAGGGTTTGAAGGAATTGAAACACCACTAGCCTTATTGAAGAGATAATAAAGGATTATCTCATTATCAGTCCGTCGAAACCTATAACCTACGGGTAAATTATGAGAGTTTTCCATTTTCTTTCAGCTTGATCTCTGCCTACGACAGAAATTCACTTTGACGAATTACAGAACTTAAAAAAGAAAGCAACGACGGACTTGACAAAGAAAGAAACTGAAGTGTAATGCAGAGATGAGAGAAAGCAAAGAATGAATTATGCCATGCCAATATGATTATATAGACATAATTTGTTATTGTATGATTTGACTTGGAACGGAAGTACACTAACGCGTTTTGGATATGTATTCCTTTTGGTAAAAGGAAAGGAGGAAACTCGGTCTTTTTACTGGGTAATTGGTTATAATATAAGGGAAAGTTTCTAGGAAGAAAATTGATTTTATAGATGAGTGAATGGAGCATTTCTGGCGGCTGTGCTTCTGCTTGGTTGGATGATGAGGAAGGTGCGATCTCTTGCTCGCCTCCTTTGGTATTTGAAAGTGGAGCATTACGGTGTAGAAGCGGTTGCCGTCATTCATTCTCTGTCACTTCTCTCTACGAGAGTTTGGTTTCTCTTTGGTGTTCTGGTTTTAATGGGTGACATGAAGAAGTGGATATGTATCTTCTGATTCAGTTGAGCAACAAAAAAATTTTTGCTATATCGTTGGACCAAATCTAATATACATGCTTTCAGATGTGAAAGCAATATTACAGTAATTTGCATTTTCTTTTTATTTGTTGGATGTCTCCTTAATTTAAAGTAATTTAGTTAGTGAAAGATAATAAATAATTATAAGTTTTACTAATATTTATTTCAGTTATTTTTTCAAAATAAAAAATTATGTGTCACAGATTTGAATAATTCATATTTAATGATATATAATATTAATAACATATAATTAATGTGATCAAATTTCAAACTCATAGTATTACTACTAAGAACAGAAAAGCAAAATATCAAACAAAAGAGAATCACCATTTACATATAAATTCCTTATTTAATTAATAGTAATTGAAGGTATGTAATATTGTTCTTTTCTTATTTAATATTTAACGATAACAATTGGAAATTGGGAAGAAATATTTTTAGGCTATAAAAGTAAATAAAAAAAAAATTATATTTGTGTTGCTACGGTGATTAACATAGGCATGGCCATTATTTCAGAGCTGCAGTTTCTGTTATAAAAAAAGAGAAATCAGAACCAAATTTTTAGATGGTTTTGAAACCGCGGGTCCTGTTTTTTTTTTCAGTTTTGAACCAAAATTAAATATTTTTAAAATATCTTTTTATAATTTGTAGCTTGAATAAATAATAATAATAATAATAATAATAATAATATATTGCTATTAAAAAAACTAAATCAATTTAATAAAAAATTTTAAAAATTACTTTAAAAAATTATAATAAAACAAAAAATAAATTGGAAGTTCTTTTAAGAACATATTTTTTCCTGTTTCAAATCGGAATAGCCGGCTTTAAATTAAAACCATAGGTTTTAAACCAAACCACCAATTTCAATTTTAAAAAATAAACAATCGGAACTAAACTTTAAATTTACAGTTTCGGTTACGATTTTAAAATCAGAACCATTAATCATAGTTTAGTACCAGTCTTGACCGGTTTGGTTCCAGTTGAAAATCGAATCCTAGTCATCCCTAAAGTAACATTTCAAAATATGAAAACTATAATAAATCCATCCAAATAAAAAAGAAAATAAATAAACAAAAAAGTAAAAAAAAATAGCATGAATTACTATGAAGGATATAAAAGAAAAACAATTAAAATAAAGTGTTATATAAAAGATATAATTTGTGTTTGGATTTAAAAATTTAATTAATCAGACTATGAAAGTTTGTTTTAAACAACTAAAAATACATGTTTTGGGCAGATGATTATAAAAAATAAAGTTCAACAATTTAAATAATTTAGTATGAATATTTTACAGTTATCCAATACAACCCACAGAAAATTAAAGAAAAAAATAAAAAAAATAAAAGTAAATAAATAAATAACATATCTATATCTATAATTAAAAAAAAATAACAAAGAAATAAATAACCAAAGTAGCGTGAATTGGATTGTAAAAAAGCTATTAAAAATATAGTATTATATACAAATTATAATTTGTATTTCGATTTAAAAGAAAAAAACTAAAAAAAGCTATTAAAAATGTAATATTATATAGAAATTATAATTTATGCTTCGATTCAAAAATTCAACTAAAAACTGTATTTTAAGATTTTAAGATTTGGAGACTATCATGACCTAAAACCGTGGGCTGACCGGCACTAGGACCTGGGTAAGTTTAAGGCCCCCGAGGCCCGTAGTAAGCCTAATATCTGATTTCAATACCATAATTACATGAAAATATTCTACAAATTGGCCCATTATATTTTTAATGACTCAAACTATCACAGGGCTTTATTTTATTCAACTCAATCATTCCCATAAAGTCTTACATACACTTAACATTATTATTACAATCATAAATCTTAACATAACTGCGGATTTTCTACTGCTGTACAATTACAAAGAATGCTAAATCATTTTATCTTATACATTTACATAATCCTTTAAATAACC
>CANUEX010086374.1:0-17286 GCA_948099535.1 Jatropha multifida | reverse complement strand
GTGTAAGAAATTAATTTTTTCAATAAATCTTTAATAACAAAATCTGCATAAAATATTTTTAGCACAAACATAATATATAAATTTATTTGGTTTAAAAATAATCATCAAAATCAAGAGGAGAAATAAACCTTGAGCCAACACATATATTTCTGAGTTCTTTATAAAAGTTTTTGCTCTATTTCTTAGCTTTCCAAAACATCCTCTTATGTTCAATTCCAATACTTGTAGCTCAACTTATAATTTAAATACCAAAACTAGTTCTGTTATGGCGTCTCACTTGTATATCCGAATTGATTGTCTATTTTGGCCACTAAAATGGTAAGATAATGTCTTATGTCCTTCATGGAAGTTGTAGCTCTACTTTTTATCTTTCCAAAACATCTTATTATGTCTAATTTGGATACTTGTAGCTTAATATATGATTTATTTACCAAAACTGATTTGTCATGGCAGCCCACTAGTATGTCCGAATTGATTGCTTATCTTTGACCCCTAAAATGATAAGATTAGGTTTTGAGGCCTTCATAAAACTTGTAGAATTTTGTCTTAGATTTCTAAAGAATTAAATTTTACTCAATTTGGAGACCTACAACTCCAATTATTCCCTAGAAACCCAGCAAAGGTCAAGGTTATTAAAGTGCTGGAAATTCTTGATTTAGTACATTTATCCACAAAACCCTTAAAATTTGACTAATTTATAAATACATCTTAATAAAAAGAACTAAAGAAAATAATTAATGCAAATTAAGGATCTTGAATGTGTTTTGTAAATAGAAAATTTGCTTTGCATAAGTATGCAAATTTGATAATTTTCCTAAGTTGTAAGTTTATGAAATTTTGGTGGAAAATATGTTAAGTTATGAAACATTTTGCTAAATATTGGTTTTAAGTATTTTAAGCTAAGTATATATGTGTATTATGAAAGTATAATTTTTGTTTGGAACATAAGAAAGATTTGATGAGTATATACAAGTTGTAAGTTAAGAAATTTTGAAATAATAAGTACTAAGTTAAGAGGTATTTTGCTAAGGAACTATTTATAAGAAATAAGACTATTTGTAAAGGAAAGACTTATTTTGGCTCAAGTATGTATAGTTGAAATGTACTAAGATGAAGTTTTTTTGGTTATTGAGCATGCTCGGCTTTGATGCCATTCTGTTATGTGATAGGCTATGATCATATGATAGGCTTTGGATGCCATTCTGGTAGGCGGACACACTTACATTCGGGTAGGCGGATGCGCTTACATTCTGGCGGTGCTTTCATTAGCACATTCTTGTGGTGCTTTCACAGGCCACATTCTAATGGTGCTTCTACAAACCACATTCTGTTTGGACATTTATGTAACTGAATCTAGTTATATTTCTTCCATAATACGTATGAGCCTTAATTAAGAATGGTTCGGTTCTGTTATGAAAGAAAAGGAAATATATTCGTAAATATGGAATTTTTCTTACATTTGTCGAATCTTGAATTTATTTTTAAGGATGAACACTTTATATATATTTATGATTTTGTTAACTTATGGTTAAGTTTTCATATAACTTATGTTTTAAGTATTTTAATATAATGGAACTTTTATGATTTATTTTTAAGCATTTTATATGAGATATATTTAATTACCTTATTTAGCACCACTGAATCTTCCACTCAGCGCGTTGATTTTTATCACACGTAGGTTGCAAGTGGTGGATACTACTTGAAGACTTAAGGTGAAGCATTAGAGAGAAAACTTTATTTTTGGGTAGGATATGTATAGAGATGTAAATTATGGCATGTATAGATACTTTGTAAAAAGTTTTGAGATTGTAAATTAATGAGATTCGAGATTATTTATGATGTTTTATCTATATGAGCATTTAATGTGATTGACCATTAGTAATTATCTCCTTGAATTGATGATATTATGTTAAGGTAGAATCTTATATTAATGATATGATTTTATAGAAGTGCTGCGTGATCTGTTGTATTGGTTTGGAGTTTTGGGGGTTTGGAGGAATAAAAATTGGAAGTGTATTTATTTCTTTGTGTGGCAAGTTGAATTTTTAGAGAAAACTCTTGCGAATTTTTCGTAGGAATTTTCTTAAACTTCATTTTAAAAATATATTACTTGCCTACTTTGAAAACTTAACCACTTCTAATATATCGGTTAGATTATTAAGTAGGATAAGATGGTGCTCCGGCATCAAATGTGGCATTCGTCGTCCAGTCCTCGGAGATTGGGCGGTGGATGTTACATTTAGTGGTATCAGAGCATAGGTTTAACTAATTCTAGGATATATAATTTGGTGTGAGAGTTTATCTGGCTGGGAGTAATTATATAAGTGATTTAAGTTAAATACATGCCATATTAGTCTATTTTGGGAACTTCTCTCTAATGTGAGCCTATTGGTCTTTGTAGGTATTCAGCTATGTCTCAGCATCTGTCTGATAAGGAGGTGGATAGTTATGCCCCTCTAGAGGGTGGTCTGCTTGAGGGTGGTGTGCCAGCCGATGGTGGTGTTTTGGGGTCTGACACTGAGCGCGCCTAGATTGCGGGACAGGCTACTGCGGGTCCTGCATGGCCTAATCAAGGTGATTTTGTTCAGCAATTGGTAGCTGCGTTGAGACAAGTTGCGGGAGCTGTTCCCTAGGCTCCAGTCGCACCGACCGCTATTCCAATTTGTCCCCCGATAGAGAGATTGAGGAAGTATGGTGCTATTGATTTTATGGGTTGGAAGGATGATGTTCCTTCCGCAGTAGATTTTTGGCTCTGAGCTACAGAGAGGGTTTTGGAGCAGATACAGTGTACTCCCCGGGACAGATTGATTTGTGCTACTTCCTTGTTAAAGGAAGATGCTTATTTATGGTGGGAGTTAGTGGTTAAAATAGCTAGAGCCGAGGATGTGACATGGGATTTCTTCTTGTCTGAGTTCCGAGAGAAGTATGTAGGGGAGCTTTATATAGATCAACGGATAGCAAAGTTCCTCGAGATTAAGTAGGGTTGGATGACCGTTTCTGAGTACGAGAGAGAGGTCCTATGGCTGAGTAGGTATGCTTCTAAGCTAATTTCTTCTGAGGCAAATAGATGTAAGCATTTTAGGAAAGGATTATTGGATGAGTAGAGGATGCATTTGACATCCTAGCCTCACACCACCTTAGCTTCGTTGGTGAAGGCTGCTTTAGAGCTTAAGGCGATTCGGATGGAGAGTCAGGCTAGAGGTCAGAGGACTCAGCAGGGTAGCCAGTATAAGAGGTTTCAGAGTGCTACATCTGGACAGGCTTTTGGGGTCCATTCTAGTAGCAAGAGGTTTAGAGGTGGACCACAGACGGGATCTAGACTAGGTCAGAGATTTGTCTAGGGTACATATGCGAGATCAGCTCCTTAGGCTACATCTGTTGCTAGTGGTGGAGGTGTTGCATGGTCAAGATATCCGATTTGTACTCAGTGTGGTGGGAGACATATTAGACTGTGTAGGAGAGCTGCGGATGCTTGTTCCAGATGAGGGTCCACTGAGCATATGATCAGGGATTGTCCTATGACAGTGACTAGTTTAGTTCGCCAGGCTAGGAGGCCAGCTCCCTATGTTTAAAGAGGTAGAGGTAAAGGCTGAGGTGATACACATGGTACTGGGAGTCAGAGGCCAATTTCTGAGACGGTAGATAGACCGAAGATTAGAGCACTGGCAAGGGCTTATGCTATCAGGACCAGGGAAGAGCAAGATGCTCCGGACGTCATTGTAGGTACTTTCTCCATCTTTGATACTTTTGTACTTGCTTTGATTGATCCGGGCTCCATGCATTCATACATATGCATACATATGGGTAGACTGGGTAGTATGGATGCTGACACACTAGAGCACTGTGTTGAGGTCACTAGTCCCTTAGGTCAGAGTGTAATAGTTGACCGGGTGTATAGAGATTGCCCTTTAGTCATTCATGGGCATGTATTCCCAGGAGATTTGATAGAGTTGCCTTTCCAGGAATACGATGTGATTTTAGGTATGGATTGGTTGTCACAGCATGGGGTTATTGTTGATTGTAGACATAAGAGGATTACAATTCAGACTTTGTCTGGAGACGAGATTGTAGTTGTGGGGGAGAGGATGGATTACCTCTCTAATGTTGTTTCAGCCAGTACTGCTAGGAGGATGATACAGCATAGCTGTGAGGCATTCTTAACTTGTGTACTTGAGCTTGAGCAGAGATCTCCCAGTGTCCATGAGATTCCGACAGTATGTGACTTCTCGGATGTATTTCTCGAGGATTTGCCTAGTTTACCTCATGCGAGAGAGGTTGAGTTTAGTATTAAAGTTATGCCAGGTACTACACTGATATCTATAGCTCTGTATCGGATGGCTCCTACTGAGTTGAGAGAGTTGAAGATTCAGATTCAGGAGTTTCTCGATAAGGGTTTTATTTGACCTAGTGTATCCCCTTGGGGCACTCCAGTCTTGTTTGTGAAGAAGAAGGATGGCACTTTGAGGTTGTGCATTGATTATAAGCAGCTTAATAAGGTGACAGTGAAGAATCGTTATCCATTGCCTCGAATAGATGATTTGTTTGATCAGTTGAGAGGGGCCACAGTGTTCTCGAAGATTGACTTGAGGTCAGGGTATCATCAGTTGGGTGTTAGAGAGTCGGATGTGTCTAAGACTGCTTTCAAGACTCATTATGGCCACTATGAGTTTTTGGTGATGCCATTTGGGTTGACTAATGCTCCAATAGTGTTTGTGGATCTGATGAACTGGGTCTTCCATCCCTATTTGGACCAGTTCGTGGTGGTCTTCATTGATGATATTTTGGTGTACTCTCCGACTAGGGAGGACCATGATCACCACCTGTGGATAGTTCTGCAGACTTTGAGAGATTGACGGTTGTATACTAAGCTCAATAAGTGCTAGTTTTGGTTGACTGAGATTGCCTTCTTAGGACATCTCATTCTGCAAAGGGTATTCGGGTAGATCTGAAGAAGATAGAGGTAGTGCTTGATTGGAAGCTACCTAAGAATGTCACAGAGATTCATAGTTTCTTAGGTTTGGCTGGATATTACAGGAGGTTTGTCAAGGGGTTCTCTCTTATTGCAGCCCCTTTGACTAGACTTCTCCGTAAGGATGTCCGTTTTGAGTGGACTGATAAATGCCAGAGCAATTTTGAGAGGCTTAAGGCGATGCTTACTGAAGCTCCAATTTTGACACAGCCAGCTCCAGGCAGGCCATATGATGTTTATAGTGATGCTTCACATAATGGTCTGGGTTGTGTGCTTATGCAAGAGGGCAAGGTAGTTGCTTATGCTTCCCGACAGCTTAAGTCATATGTGAAGAACTGCCCTACCCATGATTTGGAGTTAGCAGCTATTGTGTTTGCCTTGAAGGTTTTGAGGCATTACTTGTATGGTGAGAGATGCCACTTGTATACGGATCATAAGAGCCTTAAGTATTTGCTTATGGAGAGAGAGCTTAACTTGAGGCAGCGTAGATGGTTAGAGCTACTACTTAAGGACTATGATTTCACCATAGATTACCATCTGGGTAAAGCTAATGTAGTGGCAGATGCACTTAGCAGGAAGTCTTTGGTTGCCCTTCGTGTGATGAATGTTAGTTATTAGTGGCTACCTAGCCTACTTCAACAGATTAGAGATGCACAGTAGGGTGATGAGACTATTGCCTTCTGGAAAGGCCTAGTCAGAGAGGGTAAGAAGAAGAGACTTGAGATTAGAGATGACTACTTGTACTTTGGGGATCGAATTTATGTGCCTAAGGTTTCGAATTTGAGGAGGAGTATCTTAGAGGAAGCCCACAGTAGTCCATATTATATGCATCTAGGCAGTAATAAGATGTATCAGGATTTGACGGTACAATATTGGTGGCCAGCTATAAAGAGGAACATTGCAGATTTTGTGTCGAGATGCTTGACCTGTCAGCAGGTTAAGGCAGAGCATTAGGTCCCATCGGGTTTGCTACACCCTATCTCTATTCCGAAGTGGAAATGGGATAGGATTACCATGGATTTCATGGTTGGTTTGCCTACTACACCTAGGAAGAAAGATGCTATTTAGGTTATAGTCGACATATTGACTAAGTTAGCGCATTTTCTTCCAGTTAAGATCAACTACACATTGGAGCAGTACGCAGAGCTCTACATCGATGAGATTGTGAGACTTTATGGTGTTTCTTCTTCCATCATTTCTGATAGAGACCCGAGATTTACTTCTAGGTTTTGGAAGAAGCTACATGAGGCATTGGGTACTAGACTGCATTTCAGCATAGCCTTCCATCCGCAGACAGATGGTCAGTCAGAGCTGGTGTTTCAGGTGCTTGAAGACATATTGAGGGCTTGTGTGATAGAGTTTGAGGGCAGTTGGGAGAAGTATATTCGGCTTGCTGAGTTTGCCTACAACAACAGTTATCAGTCATGTATTTAGATGACTCCATTTGAGGCTTTGTATGGTAGGAGGTGTAGGACACCTCTATGCTGGACGGAGCTTAGTGAGGGTAAGATAGTGGGCCCTGACTTGATCCGAGAAGCAAAGGATAAGGTTAGGATCATAAGGGAAATGTTGAAAGTGGCTTCAGATCGTCAGAAGTCGTATGCAGACCTTAAGAGGAAAGATATTGAGTACTCAATGGGTGATAGAGTGTTCTTGAAGGTGTCCCCATGGAAGAAAGTTCTGAGATTCGGTAGGAAGGGTAAACTTAGTCCTAGGTTTGTAGGTCCATAGGAGATCTTAGAGCGTGTGGGACCTTTAGCCTATAGACTAGCTTTACCACCATACCTGGATCGGATACATAATGTCTTTCATGTATCCATGCTACGGAGGTATCGATAAGATCCTTCACATGTTATTTCAGCTGAATCCGTCACCATTGAGCCGAACTTGACTTATGAGGAAGAACCTGTGAGGATACTTGCTAGAGAGGTTAAAGAATTAAGGAACAAGAGAATACCTCTAGTGAACGTCCTATGGAGGAATCATAAGATGGAGGAAGCTAAGTGGGAGAGAGAAGAGCTAATGAGACAACAACACCTTAGCTATTCATATCAGGTGAAATTCGAGGACAAATTTCTTTTAAGAGGGGAGAACTATAACAGTTCATTTTTCAAAGTCTTTCTCAATGTCGGTAATAGATTTATCGATCTGTGAATAGTACCATCAATCCGGGACTTAATATTATTTTGGTCCCAAAAAATTACTATGAGTGTCTAATATTGTATTTAATATTTTTGGAGCATGTTTGCATGATTTAGGTGGGTAGAAAATATTTCAAGAATATTTTTGGAGAATTAAGGCATTTAATGAATAGTGTTTTCTAGTGTAGTATGTTAAAGAATAATTGAGGAATTATTTTTGTGGAATTAATTTAATTAATTGGTGGAGTTAAATGATAACTAGAGGAGAATTATTTGAGGAATATTTAGAGCCATTGGATGAGAATACTAGAGACTTGATCATGGCCATTCATTCGGCATAAAATTAAGAAGCCAAATTTGACTTTTCCACCTAAACGATTACTACTCATCAACACCTTCTCTTTCTTCTTCCTCTCCACTTCTCCAAGCCATTTTCTTCTTCTGCTCCTCCATTTTCTTCAATTTCTTACCTCTAAAATACCATTAAACTACCAAATTAAATCAAAGTTTAGTGATTAACCCTTGAGAATTAAGTATAAAGAGTAGGAATTTGGAGTCTTTAAGTTTGAAATTTGAAGTTACCATTGAAGAAAGTAAGTTGTGAATTTTAAGTTTTGAGAATTAATGAGTAGAATTCATGGTTAGGACTTGTAATTGATGCATTAAACCATGCTCTATCCATTTCTTTTGTTAATTTTGATTTTATTGTGCATTTTTTCCTATTTTGAAGAGGTTGGTGAACCCTCTCTAAAAGGAAAGGAGAAAGCTAAGGATTGAGGCTTTCCAAACTTCTTTAAGCTTGTTTAAGAGGTTATTGCAGTAATACTTTCCTTCTCCTTTCATTTCTTAAGTTTTTAATTTTTAGGTTTAAATGTGATTTTGAGAATTCATGTTTTTAAATGAAAAGTTAGGGGTTCTATGTGAATTGTTTAGAATTGATAAATTTTGATGTTAGATGTGTTCTTAGGTGGGACTAGAAGTCATTTTTCAATCCTTTTATAGTTCTCATCTATTCCTGAATTCTTCATGAAAGTTGTTTCTCTATTTCTTAGCTTTCCAAAACATCCTCTTATGTTCAATTCCAATACTTGTAGCTCAACTTATGGTTTAAATACCAAAATTAGTTCTGTTATGGTGTCTCACTTGTATATCCAAATTGATTATCCATTTTGGCCACTAAAATGGCAAGATAATGTCTTATGTCCTTCATGAAAGTTGTAGCTCTACTTTTTATCTTTCCAAAAAATCTCCTTATGTCTAATTTGGATACTTGTAACTTAATTTATGATTTATTCACCAAAACTGATTTTGTCATGGAAGCCCACTAGTATGTCCGAATTGATTTCTTATCTTTGACCCCTAAAGTGATAAGATTAAGTTTTGATCCCTTTATGAAACTTGTAGAATTTTGTCTTATCTTTCTAAATAATTAAATTTCACTCAATTTGGAGACCTACAACTCCAATTATTCCCTAGAAACCCAGCAAAGGTCAAGGTTATTAAAGTGCTGAAAATTCTTGATTTAGTACATTTATCCACAAAGCCCTCAAAATTTGACTAATTTATAAATACATCTTAATAAAAAGAACTAAAGAAAATAATTAATGCAAATCAAGATCCTTTTACATTGCCCACTCTTGCTTTTAATCTGAGCATTGTAAAAGAACATTGGTTGATCAGATCAAGATTCACTCACATATGCCTGGGGTAATCAGCAATTTGAAACATATATTTCAAAATTTTTCAAATACTTATTCCTTCCTTTATCATGTAAGGAAACTTTACAAATCCATATATTTTTCTAAATGCTATATAATGGTTGTATAAAGGAAGTAGCCATACTTTTATATCTAGTTAGGATATAAAAATAGACCATTATTCCTTTATGCATGTCAATATTCAAACCTGCACCTCAATCTTTGCAAAGTTTATTTCATAGATTTGCACTCATATGTTCAAGTACATATTGTAAATCATATTAGAAATTGATCATTCCTAAAATCACTAACATATAACAATTCACCAATACAAATGCATTTAATGCTTTACTGAATATCACATATGGTCATGTCAAAATATTTCAATCATTCCTGACTATTCCACAAATTTGCATATAAGACAACTTAGCATTTCTATTAAAATATGGTCCCTCAATAGTTTATACTTATGTACTCTATCCCATATCATAGGTCATACCAAAGACCATCTACTCATGAAATCCTTAACATGGAGGAAACACATTTGAAAACTTATATAGAAATTTACAAAGCACGTCATTAGTCCAATCATATATTATAGATCTTATATTATAAGTTATTTGCTCTCAAGTTTATTCACACAAGTAAGCACATTTATAAAATTATACTAGTTCATACTGTGCCTCACTAATCCAATATATTATCTCATCATAAGACTAATTAACTAGACATAATGTTCCAGCACTAGTTTTTGCTTATGCCTTCTATTATTTATAATTAGTTATATCAAAGACAATGTGCTTTAAAATTATTCACATATAACAACATATTTGTACATATGCATTTAATGTCTTCTTGACCTCACACATGTTCCTGTCTTATGGCCAATTAGCAGAACATAATATTTTAAATTAGGCAAGCATCGGATGGACCATCTCAATCCTCAATCTATAAAAATTTCTTGCAATACTCAATTTAAGTATTAAATAAGAATTTATCAAACATACTCATTGTATATATATATATATTATATCTTATCATTAATTTTCTTACTATACTTATTATTTAAAGGTGAGATTTCCTATTGTATATAGAGTATCACTTTAAATATTCACTAAGTCTATAAATAAAAAGGAAATTTTTCTCAATAATTTCAAAATTATATCTCATTGACCCTTGGAATTACTACATACTCATAACTCATTCTTTTCTTAATATCAAGTTTACATGTCAACCTCAAAGTAATATCTTACACAGAACACCTATAAAATAAAATGCTTCTCTATAAAATAGTGTATCATGTGGATATTCCATAATCAATTGTAATTTTATATTTAAGTGAACTTATGAATCACACATTTGCTATCAAAATATAATATCCCATCACAATCATATTTTAAAAAATTTAATTTTTATAAGAAACTCATTCCTTGTAATGCCTACTTATATTGGACTTAAACTCTATAACATGGTCACATATTATTCATGAACATAAAATATTTAATATCCTTTTTTGATCACCAACTTAAACTTTTTATCCTATTTTTATCTATTCTTAATGCTTTCTAACCATCAAATTCCCATTCAAAATTTTTTTTTATCCCTATAGTTATGTCAATACCTTTCTACCAATATCATTTAAAACACCCCTGATCATGTCTTTATCATAATATTTACACCACACATTATTGCACAATCACATAAATTTACTAGTTATACAACCTCAAGTCAATATAATCCTAATTTACTATAATTTGTACCACACTAAACTTTTTACCTTTGTATCTCATAATACAATTAAGCACATAGCTCTCAATTATTGACTCTTCCATTTTATCTATATTAGAAAGACTCTATTGACAGGGAAGCAAAGAAAAACCATATTACACAAAGTAATAAATCCTAATTATCCATAGTTACATTTCTAGATACCAATCTTATGCTCTGATACCAACTTTGTCATGATCCATTTTTATGGGCCGGATTAGCACTAGAACCTGGGTAGGATTAAGGCCACCGAGGCCCGTAGTAAGCCTAAAAGTTGCTTATAATTGAATAAGTCCAATAAAACATTTAACATGATGACCCATTATAATTTTAATGATCCTAACTATCATAAGACCATGTTCCATTCACATAAACTAATTTTTTTTTAAATAATATTTATATACACTTCATATGGCTATTACATTCATAAAACGCCTATCGTAGATTTTCTATTACTATTCAAATATATTAAAGGATCCAAAATAGACATGATTCTATCGTACACATTTAGACATTTCTTTATCCAATCCTAAAAAGAAGGAAGACTAGAGTTTTAAGTAATTTACAAACAATTTACAGTCTCTTGAGAAAAATTAAAGGAGAGTAGGGAGATTATAAAACTCAGCGAATAATAACATATAATACTAAACTCATATATTTACATGAATGGTATTTAAACTATTATAGTTGAACACTCTCCATTCACACAATGTTAATCATAACATCCATAAAGAATGCAACTATATGCACATCAAGTGGTGGCCGAAAATCGCCAATGCCTAGAATCATTTGATCTTTACACCAAATTGCTCGAAATTCACCATAGGCTTCATTCCGATGTTAGTTTAATGAGATCAATCCGCATTATAATTCCTGGATTTTTAAAAACCAAAACATTTCATAAAATAATTTTAATCGAATCATTTTCTAATTTTATTGTGGATTCACTTTTAAAATTTATTGAATAATAAATTCTTTGATGTTGATTTTGTTAATAATTATCTATTCTTATTAAATTTTTAGCATTTAATTATTAAAATCTTAATCAGTCATATTGTTAGTAAGTATTTGACAAAACAAAAGAGGTTAGTACAAATTTTGATATTTATTATGTAACATCCTATATGCAAAGAAAGTATTATAGTTCAAATATTGTATAAATAATAAAGACGTATTTAATAAAATGTGTGACCTGTTTAAAACATTACTGAAATGTAACGAAATAAGATTTATAAAGTATTAAAGAGATGAGTAAAGAAAATCCTAAAATTGTTAGATGTATAATAATATAAATGTACAAAAATATATATACATATATCTTACTAAAAAAACTAAGGATTAAATGAATAAAACTCTAAATTAAATGAGTTTAAGTAATAAAAATATGAAATGACCAACATCTAGACTACTAACTAACCAAAGTAACTAAAGGGAATAAAAGGAAAATTTTATTGTTACAAGTGGTAGCTTAATATTTGCATAACATAATATATAATTCATCATTCTAAACTAAGGAAATGAAGACAAGTGTACTAAAGAAGTGATCATCTTTTCACTTATTCATATTTTCATTTCAAACGTAGATTTTCCATTTCATTTTCTTCTTTCTATTATTTGCTAGAAGATAGCAAATGATTCAATTTCTGATTAATAAAAGAGAGACAGGTGTATTAAAGAAGAGATCATATTTTCACTGATTCAAACATTCATTTCAAATTTGATTTCTTCCTTTCACATTTTTTTTTCCTTTCAATCAATCTAGCAATTGCTAGAAATCAATCATCACAAAATACCAAGTGAATCATCATCTAAATTAAGAAAAGGGAAGATAAGTGTATTAGAGAAAATACCACATTTTCTTTTATTCACACCTTCATTTTCAAACTTAGTTTTTCCATTTTATTTATTTCTCTATAAATACCCTACTTGCCTAAGATTATTTACAACAAAAATATTAGAAATATATAAATGTTTCAAGGAGGGATTAAACCAACAAGTGATAGGAAGGAAGAGAAAACTATAAGGGAGCAAAGAAAGGTATGGAATCCAAAAATTCTATCTTGGATTTTAAATTATATTTTCTTAAGTTTTAATCTTTATTTTAATGAATCAAAACTTAAAATTTATCTTTATAATATATTAATTAATCATTCAAGACATAGAAATTATTTTGGATAGAAAGTAAATGAACATGTAAAAGCTAGAAAAATTTTATCTTTTCAAACTGTTTTTAATGAGACTACTTAAATTCAACCACTGTGTTTTGTTCAGTTAAATATATAAATAAATTTTAAAAATTATGAAAAGATAGTCTAAGATGTTAGTAAGGTTGTATTAGAAGGAAAACTCTAAATGAAGAGGGAAATTGAAAATATCAATAAAATAAAGAAGATTACTCAGTATAAGAAAGCTGAAAATTTTGATTCTGTAATTAATTTATTTAAATAGGTTAATGGAATTTAAAATTTATGAAATTTAAGATGGGAGTACCTTGAGATGTAAAGAACCACCTAATTAAATTTCAAAATAAATGGAGGTGAGAAGATAAATATTCAATTAAATAAACATATACTACTCATGTGCAGAAAATTCTATTTTTCATTAAATTTGCACTAAATTGAGAATATCAAAACATGAGTGAATTAGCTATGAACAAGAGTATATAGTAAATGAAAATAAAGCTTAATATGTATAATTTATGTCCCTAAAAATTCAGATATTAAATTTAATGAATAAAAATATTAAAGAACCTTGAATGTCAATAAAGAGCTAGAAACAAACTAAAAGTACAATGTGTGTTTAAATATGAATATAGGTCAATGATTATTACAAATCATTTCATAATTATAAGTGACTGAAAGGGTACAGATACACGAAATCAACGTGAGTTATGGTGTTTAACTCCTTGTATGTGTTTAAATTATTTGATTCAATTTATGATTATTAAAATGCTTGAAAGAATTTATTCAGTCACTTACTATCATTGATTTTAGAATTATTGAAATTGTAGTATGAACTTTTGATATGAAATTGTGAATCTGAAAATTTTGCTAATCATTATGTTTGATTCTGATTGTGTTATGCTATTGTATGGGCTAGTGACATAACCCAACTCTAATAAGAGTTATATCATTAGGTAATGTGCACATAGGTGAAAGTGAACATAATAAAGGGAGAAGTTATTGCTCTAAAAATTGTAAAGTGTGAAATAGTGCTAAATGTAAGTAGCAATATGTTTTCTTCAAGACTGTCTAAGTGAAAACTATAATTTGTGAAAAATTGTGATTTTATGAAATGCTGTCATTAGTAAAATTATTTGAATTATCTGAGACATTTGTATGAGATGAGAAGGTACAGAAATGCATATAGTAATATATTTCTTCAGTACTTTTAAGTGATTATTTAATATATGATTGATATGTTATCAATAATAAGAAGTTAGATTATTATAAATTTTATTTAATTGAAATAGATATGTAATGAGCCTTAATGATATATTAAATTGTAATAATTAATTGGTAAGCTAGGTAATGTTTAAAATGTATATGTCAATTAAGGGGCACTACATCCTCACCGAGTTGACGTTTCATCAAAGCGTTGGTGCTTAGGTAGAAGTGATTCATCTCAGCAGCTTCTTGGTTTCTTTATTTCAACAAGAAGTGAGAGAGTAATATAATTATAACACCCACTGTTGAGTGCCGGAGGACCCGACGACAAGCGCCACATTCGGTGCCGGAGCACCGTCTTATCTTACTTAATAATTCTAAATCACATATTAAAAGTGACTAAGTTTTCATAAAGAGGCAAGTAATATTTTTTAAAAATAAATGTTTAAGAAAATTCTTATGAAAAATTTGCAAGAGTTTCCCTTAAAAATGAAACTTGCCAAACAAATGAAAAGCAAAGCACTCCCAAATATAATCGTCCAAACCCTAATACTCCAAAAGCAACACAATAGTTAATGCGACACTTCTAAACATTCACATCTCAACATTTTAGGTTTTATCATACTATAATACCATCCATTCATAGAATTAACTACTAATAAACATACTCTTTAAATTCACATGAAATTGATATTTCTTAATTAATCACGTATTTCATTAATTATAAGCTTAATATATACAACCTTCATCTCTTACAATATCTTTATACATGCCATATATACATCTTATACAAGTCCTAAAATAAAGTTTCTTCTCTGATTCTATGCCTCCGATCTTCATATAGCATCCATCGCTCTTAACCTGTGTGTGATAAAAATCAATGCGCTGAGTAGAAAATTTAGTGGTGCTAAATAACTTAATAATACCATAAATGAGGTTGCCTAAGCAATAAAATTAAAATATAATTTAAAATAAACCAAACATAAAAATAGCGAAAGTGTACAAATCAAATTAAATATTCCAATTAATCATAAATAAATTCATTCTTAAAAATAAATCCATAGTTTGACAAATATAAGAAAATTCTATAAATACCATATATTTCTATTTTCCTTTATAACAGAACATAATTTATTCTTAGTTGAGGGCTCATATAGATACTGAAAGAAATATAATCAGATTTGATTACGTAGATACAGATTTGGCCTGTGAAAGCACCACTGGATGTGACCTGTGAAAGCACCATCGAAAAATTGGCCTGTGAAAGCGCCACTGGATGTGCCCTATGGATGCGCCACCGGATGTGACTTATGAAAGTGCCACCCAATAATTGGCCTATGAAAGTGCCACCGGATGTAGCCTGTGAAAGCGCCACCCAATAACTAGCCTATGAAAGCGCCATCGGATAATAAGCGCGTCCGCTTATTCAGAAAGGCATCCAGAGCCTAGCATATGATCATAGCTCATAATATAACAAAGAGACATTAAAGCCGAGCATGCTCATAACCGAAATAAATCTCATCTTACCATATTTCAACCATGCATAGTTGAGCCCAAAACAAATCCATTTCTTTACAAAACATCTTATTTCATATGCAAGATTCCTTAGCAAAATATTTCGAAGCCTAAACATTTTTACTTCAAAATAACTTAACTTACAACTTCAAATATTATGCAATTTTCATACTTATACTTATCAAATATACATACTCAATATATCATGAAATACATAAAACCAACTTAAAGAAAGAAAAAAGAAACATAAGCCAAGCCTCACCATTAGGTGGTTCAGCCCTTTCTTGAACACAAAGGGAGGATGATTCCTTATAACAGTTTGATTTTTCAGTGTCAGTAATAGTGATTTACCGATCTGTGAATAGTACAATCGATCCGGAACTTGGTATTATTTCGGTCTGAAAAAATTTTTATGTGTGTCTAATATTTTATTTAATATTTTTGGAGCATGTTTGCATGATTTAGGTTGATAGAAAATATTGCATGAATATTTTTGGTGAATTAAGGCATTTAATGAATATTATTTTCTAGTCTAGTATATTAAGGAATAATTGAGAAATCATTTTTGTGGAATTAATTTAATTAATTGGTTGAGTTAAATAATATTTGGAAGAGAATTATTGATGAATATTTAGAGCCATTGGATAAGATTACTTAGGATTTGATCATAGCCATTCATTTGGCATAAAAGAGAGAAGACAAGTTTGATTTGTCTACTTAATGTTAGCACCAACTAAGCAACATTTTCTCTTTCTTCTTCCTCTCCATTCTCCATGCCATTTTCATCTTCTTCCTCGTCCTTCATTTTCTTTCACTTTCCTACCTCTAAACTACTACTAAACCACAAATTAAACCATAGATTAGTGATTAAACCTTAAGAATCAAGTGAAAGAAGTTGCAATTGGTGATTAAAAGCAAAGGGAATTGAAGTTACCATTGAAGCAAGTAAGTTGTGATTTTTAAATTTTGTGATTTTATAAGTAGAATTCAAGGTTTAGGCATGAAATTGGTGCATTAAATCATACTCCATCTATCTTTTGTGTTAATTCTTTCATAAAGGGAAGGAGAAGGCTCAAGTGTGAAGCATTCTAAGCTTCTTAAAGCTTATTCTAAAGGTTAGTGCATTACTAATTCATTTCCCCTTCCATTTTCTTCAAATTTCCATTCCTAGGTTTTGAATGATTCTTGAGAATTGTGTGAATTGTATTAGAGAATTGAACATTTGATTGTTTTTATGTGATTTTTCCTGCTTATTAAGTATAATGGAATGCTTGGAAGAGAAGGAGAGCACCCCCTTCCCTTTCCCCTTCTTTTGGCCGAACCCTCCTTAGAGGAAGGGCTTTGATTTTTGTTCTTGCTTTTGATTTCCTTTGATTGTAAATGAGTTTTGAAATGGATTTTCTTTAAATGAGTGTGGTTATTTTGAAGAGAAACTATTTTTCCTTTGATTTGAAGAAGTGGCATAACCTAAGCTAGGTGAAGGGCCTTTGTGTTTCTTTGATCTTTATGCTTGATTTCAACTTAAATGAGTTTATTAATAAGTAATTTGATGATGGCTAAAGCCATTTCCTTGATTTTTAATGTTTTAGCATTTTTCAAGGACTTAAAGAAGGTTTTGAAATTGTAAAAGGGATTTTGTGGTTAAATGCCTTAAGAAATGAATTTAATGGTTTTGAGTAATGATTTTGGGTTAGTGATTAAGGTTTTTGATGGAGGGAACCATTCCTCCTTTGTTTTCAATAAGAGTGGCCGAACCTTCTTTAGTAGGTAAGGCTTGATTTTCACTCTTTTTAAAGCATGGATTTAAGTAT
>CANUEX010086344.1:0-19073 GCA_948099535.1 Jatropha multifida | reverse complement strand
GAGGAGTGGATGTAGGCGTGAGAAGTGCCGAACCACTATAATTCTTGGTGTTTGATTTTCTCCTCTTATCTTTTTGATATTGCATGTCTCTTCACACTCACACACTTTAAATATAATGACATGTTGTTATCTTATGATCTGAATTGTTGATACTTTAACACGAATTCTGCTTCAAACTAAAATCGCTCCTGAATTGTAAAGTTGCCCAGTTTAGTGAGTTATTTTTAAACCTGTTAATTGATTAAGTATCATACTTGATCTTTTACTTGTGTGAATTATATGGTAAAATTATCTAAATACTTTTGTGCTTCTACTGTGTTTTAAAAAGGTCTTTAAATTTTAAATTTGTCATACAATACAATTCACCCCACCCTTATGCATAGCCTATTAGGACCTACATTATGTACATGAAGTTTCATAATTACTATGAGCGTTGGAGGCCTTAATCCATCCAAGTCCTAGCGCCGCTCCAATTTAAGGTGACGGGTGGTGACAAATAAGATTAAAGTAATAAAATTTGGAGGTGAATTTATGTGTTCAGTCCTCTCAAATTATATCATGAAAAAATATAGCAAGAGATTGACATGAGTTTTAAAGTTAAAGGTAAGTGACTATTTCCATATGCTTCAAAGGTTTCGCAAGTCATGCACGCGACAGCAACAATTCACATGCTCATCAAACATTTGACTGACTTTATATAAAATTTAATGTCATTTTCACAAGAAATACACTTGAATTGGAGCCTGAAATCCATTTCCTCTCATTTCCCTTATCTTTCATTCACGACTTCGTGTTAAGAATTAGTAACATAATTAATTATTAATTAAAACAAAACAACATTTATAAAGGCTCTGTCTTACAAAATTAATGGGTAAATGCTCATTTTATACCCCTAGATTTTTCCTTATTTACTCTAAAATAATTACGGCAAAAAAAATTATACTAACATTGCTAATCTATAATAAATAGCTAATTTGTTTTACCTTTCTCAATGAATAATTATTGTTGTGAGTGAAAAATTAGAGTATATTTTCATAGAGATTAGATAATTATCCAGTTAAGTTCAATTGGCTGAATTAGATTTTTAGCAAATTTGCTTTATTTTCTACAAGTAAATTAAAATTCAAAAACCAAAATATCTGCCATCATCTATGCAATCATAGCAATCAACTCGAAAAGCTTATACAATTTATTTTGAAAGCAAGAATGTATTTCTCTGTGTTAATGGAAATTTGAAAAAATAAAATATTTACCTTGCTAATTAAGTTTCATTAACTGAATTAATTTAGTCATTTGGAAATTATTTTGGTGTGTCTCTTTGTTTCACGTGATTGGAATTTTCTTGTCTAGACTAATTAAGTGTGTGGTTGGACTAGCTATACCAAAACATGACCAGGTACATCCTTAAAAAAAAAAAAAAAAAAAAAAAAATTCCATTTTCGTTCTTTTTAACCTTCCAGCTTCCCTCTTTACAAAAGATGTCTTTATTTTGGCCTTCCTTCTTAACTTTTTTTCTTCCTGCATGAGTTATTTTTTTCTAGTATAAATTACGTGAAAAATGTTAGAATTTGATGATCAAACCTTCAATCCTTTTATTTGATAAATGCTGTGTTCATTATAATTAATTAATTAATTACCTGTGTCTAGATAATATAATATTTTGTAAATTAATAAGCACAAGGAGAAATATGGTGAAAGGTTTTTTTTATTGCAATAATGAAATGTGTGATCTTTGAGAATTCAGAATATTAATATAAATATTGAAACTAATTTTAGGGTCTGTCCTTTTTTTTATAAATGGTGAAGGTATTATTAGGGAAATACTTCTTTATGCTCATTATATTTAATATACATCTATTTTTATATATGACTAATTAATAGTTGATTGTCGATTTAAAATATGTCTAATCACCAAAATAAAATATGAATTTTGATGTTTTTGGCAAATCTACTCGGCACTTTTAATTTCATCAATTACTATCTTAGACTTATTTTTTCTTATCAATTATATTTTCTGTTCGGAGTACCTTAATTTGTTGCTTGTTTGGCCGTTAATTGACCCCATTTTTTAGACTTTCATCTTTTTCTTTGGAATCTTAAATTAGAAAAACTGCATTGTTATAATCCTCGTCCCATCTCACGTGAGCTTGAAAGAATTTAGTACGGTTTTATAACTAATAAACTCTTAATGGATCCTTGGTGACCAACTCACACTATCAACAACTCCAAGATTCACGAAGTAAGTTTCTTCGCTACCTGAGTTATATCACTCAACCACACCTACTTAAACTTTATACAAAAGCTATAATTGACAATAAAAAATAAATATATGGTATTAATTGATAAAATTAAATGTATTAAAAAAATTTTAAAAAATTCTCAAACGTTCAAAGTTTTTTTTTTATAAATCTTTTAAGTAATTATCACACTTTATTAATGATACTTAACCTTTTTTTTCTCCCAAAGAAAAAGATACATAAAAATTCTTTATATATAACAATTATCATTATTAGATTTATTAGATACATACACACTTGGTGTAGATAAAGTTTTCCAATAAAATTAATGCCGTCTTATAAGAAAACTAAAAAGAGAATTAAAGATCATGAACAGTCACTTTTCAACCTGGCTTTTACTTGACTAAGTACAGACTATAAAGCAACCATGCATGAACATGTGTAAGTAGATCAAAAACCAAAGGAATAGTGAATCATAACCTTACAAGAAAAAGACCTTCTAGTAAATCACAGCCCTTGAAAGTTACGTCATATTGTAACCTACCATTTCACTTCCCCACTTATAAATACAAGTGCAACACCCAAAACCAAACAACAGAAGAAATAAATTATTATATTTTCTTCTTCACACATATACTAAGCTCTGAAGAAGGTTTTCTGTGATTTAATGAAGATTCGTAAGTTGGTGGATGGGTGGAAACCAGTTATGATAATGGTGGTGGTTCAAGTGGCATATTCTGGTATTAATGTGTTATATAAACTTGCAGCTAATGATGGAATGAGCTTAAGGATCATTAGTGCCTATAGATTCATTTTTGCCACTGCTTTCATGCTTCCTCTTGCTCTTTTCTTTGAGAGGTAAAAATTAATTTTCTTCTTCTTTTTCTTATTTATGTAATCATTCTTTTTCTATTTTCTATTTTCTATTTTCTATTGATATGATAATATTGTACATACACTTATAATAATCATATGGACTAAACGCCACCAAAGCCTTCTAAAAATTAGATTTATGTATACATTGAATGGAATTACGAGTGCTTGTTCTCTTTTGGATTTTACAGGAAGAATAGGCCTAAACTTACGTGGACAGTGCTCTTTCAAGCATTTCTTTCTGGGTTATTGGGGTATATTACTGCTTTCCTTTTACACTTTCAATCTCATATTTTAGAATGTGAGATATTGAGTCAATAGTGAAGAAAATCTCTATTATTATTTTTTATTTTTAAATTATTCCTTTAATTGATAATGCGTAAAAAAAATAAAAATTCATTATTTGATATATGGACATCTTTTAAGAAGTTAGAGTACTTTTAAATAATAAACTAAGTTATAATTGTTTTTTGTCTTTTAATATAAATTTTGAAATAATTATAAATCTAGAGGCTTGAAAAAATTGAACTATTATAAAATTATTTGACCGGTAAACTGCTAGAAATTATTAGTAATCTTTTTTGTCAAAAATAGAATATAAGATATAATCAAAATTAATTATAATCTGTAATTGTACAATAAAAAAATAAATTTGTTTAAGACAGTAATTAAACTTAATAAATTTGTGTGAGCAACTAAACTTAGATTAAGTTAATTCAAGGCCATATTAATATATTTTTTATTTGTAATTTAAATTCTAACTGCAATTTTAAAGTGCTATTGCAATAAAAAATTGAAGTTCATGATGAATTTGACACACAACAAAATTCAGGGTAAAGCAATACATTTATCATGTTTGGCCGATTTTCCTCGTAGCCTTTAAACTTTGCGGGCATTAATTATGATGACGTACTTTCATATTTTAATAATAATTATAAAAATGTAGAATCATAATAGGTCTCTTACAAAGTTTAAGAGGCATATAAATATAATTGTCAAAAGTATATGGTCAAATTTATATATTAAACAAAAAAATTCGAATTCGAGATTTTCTATGTATTAAATAAATGAGAAGTCTGACTAAACCACGTCTGAATAATGTACATCAAAGCTTTGTTATTAAAAGGATAATTTTTTCCTGATAAAGTATAAATAAACTTGCAATGATAAAAAACTTTAACATTCAAAATTTATCAATAATTAATGAAATGTAGAAGGAAAAATTTAACATTCAAAAATTATAATGGATGATTATATATTAATGATTAGTGATTAATTTTAATTATATTACTCACAATAGCTATCTAATTGCAGGGGATCCTTGTTTCAAAATATGTACTTGAAGAGTTTGGTCTTAACATCTGCAACCTTTGTTTCTGCCATGTATAATCTTGTACCAGCAGTTACTTTCATCTTGGCCATCTCATTTGGGTAAATAATACTTGTTTAATTACTTTCTGTCTCTAACTCTTTTCTTTGTAATTAATGTCACTTAATGATAATACATTCATAAAATTTTCAGGTTGGAGAAGGTGGGAATAAGAACCCTAGCAGGGAAGGCAAAAGTGGTGGGGACACTAATGGGTATTGGTGGGGCCATGTTGCTTACCTTTTATAAGGGAGTGGAAATCAATATATGGAAAACACAAATTGAACTCTTGAAGGATTATAAATCCATTGGTGATGGAGTAGTCCACTTGTCTTCATCTCATTCTAATCATGCATTAGGCTGTTTGTTGGCTGTGGCAAATAGCTTTTCCTATGCCTTGTGGTTAATCATTCAGGTGACTTCTATAAATTAACGTTTCTTGGAATTTTTACTGTAATTATTTTCTTTTATTCTACTAATAATAAAGGATTTAACACCGAAATACATATAACTAAGCAATTTCCCTATCCAATGCTATCTAAAAATAATGTACAACAATGATGCAAGGTAAGATATTAAGGGTGTCATTTCATCTTCGTTTAACTGTTAGATGAAAGATTAATGTATTTTAAATCAAAGAGCAATTATATTTAAAGTTATACCCAAGATATCGGCTCCATGATTTGATCCTGCAATTACCAGGATAAAATCTATTGCGCTTCCA
This sequence comes from Jatropha multifida, assembly GCA_948099535.1. Classification (NCBI taxonomy): domain Eukaryota; kingdom Viridiplantae; phylum Streptophyta; class Magnoliopsida; order Malpighiales; family Euphorbiaceae; genus Jatropha; species Jatropha multifida. Next base: position 13,870 of record CANUEX010086344.1, on the reverse strand, counting down.
CTACTAGACCATTCTATTTTGGATACATCAAAAGTTATTTTTAAAAATATGAAACCGCTGATTTTATTATCGATTTAGATAAAATGAAGGAAGTTTAAAATTAAAAAAAAAGGTAATCAGAGCATTTAAAGTACAAGTAACATTAATTGTTATATAATCATTTTCATTTTTGTCCAGGCTAAAATGAGTGAAAGATATCCAAGTCCATATTCAAGCACAGCATTAATGTCTTTAATGGCATCCATCCAAGCATCTGTTTATGCTTTTTGCATGGAGAAAGATTGGAGTCAATGGAAATTAGGTTGGAATATAAGGCTCCTCACTGCAGCTTATGCGGTATTTATTTTACCTTCATCCAAAAACATGCACGTACCTTGAAAATTATAAATGAGAAACAAATTTTTTATGAAATTTTGAAATTACAGGGAATAGTAGTAGCCGGAGTGATGGTAACTCTGGTGATATGGTGCGTGCGCTTGAAGGGTCCCGTATTTGTCTCCAGTTTTAACCCTCTAATGCTCGTATGTACTGCCTTTGCGGGATCCATATTCCTTGACGAAAATCTACACCTTGGAAGGTATGTTATATATCCTTTTTGTTTTTCTTTTCTTTAAATTATATTTTCGTATTGAAATTAAGGGTCTATTTGTTATTATTGTAGCTTTTTTATTTTTTATTGTTCAAAAGCCAAAGAAGTTAATAGATTTTTCTTTTTTATCCTTATAAACTAGTTATATGCTTTCTGAAAATTTTGGTAGAGAATAAAGTATTTATAAATCTTAATGGAGAAAAAAAAAAAAAAGCCATATGTTACATTTGATATCAAATTTTAACCTTTGGAATGTTTCTTAGGGATCCCATTTAAGAAATAATTTTATTATACTTAAATTTATGTTTTGATGATTGCAGCATATTAGGGGCAACACTGATAGTGTGTGGATTATATGCGGTGTTGTGGGGTAAAAATGCAGAGATGAAGAAAATATCTCAACTTGTTCGATCAAAAACAACCTCTAAAGAAGCGGAAACAATAGAGTTGGTTATTTCTTCTCCCAAAAATGGCAATCGCAAGAACAGTTCCGATGTTCAAAATTGCAATGGTGATGAGACAAACAAGGGAGAAGAGTGCAAAATGGATGATAGAGTTGGCTCATTTGTTGCTATGTAGACAATGAAGAACATAATGTTCTTTTCATTTTAAAATCACGTGAGAGTCACATGTTTGCTTCGCTATTTGTCCATGTCGAATACTGACGTGGCAAAAGTGGACTCCATTTTGTCACAGTCAACTTTCCGACTATCTAGATCATCAATAAACACTTAGTTTACAATTTTAAAAAATTGAGTTTCCTTACACGAAAATAGAAAAAATTGAAAAGTTTAGACATAAAAAATATAATTAACCCATACTCTACATAGAATACTGAAACAGCATGCAACGTAACGGTGAAACTAAAAAATGTCTAATTGGTGAGGTAGCTAAATTTGGGGATTTGGATACCATTTTTATGTTTGTGAGATCGTTTCATGTTTTGACCTATGAAGAAAAGTCTAATTGGTGAATTTGTTGATTCTTGAGTCTTAAGACAATGCACTAACATATATTGATTAAACACTTATATTTTTTCTGACTAAATGCACAATTTATCGTCTATATCTTGTACAAAAATACATGTGGCCTCCTATAATTTAGGAATGATTCATTATAACATTTTACTTCTCTATTTCGTACCTATTACATATTTTATTCGAGCTATTATTGTGTGTGAGTTTTACTCGCTTTGAGCTGACAAAAAAGGGTCTGACATGGGAGTAATTATTATAAATCAATTTTCATATAATTCAAATGCACGAATCGTTCCAAGGCACGGGCTTATTTTAATGTAAAGGTAAGTCAGGGACAGTTACTTTGATGTGTAAGGGTAGTAGTCATAAATTATTGTATGATTGGTGATTGCAGGAGTAAGGATGACAATAAAGAAAAGAAATTAAAAATTAAAAAAAAAAAAAGAAAGAGAAGCTCTTGTTCCTCCCTCCTCTCTCTCCTGTCAACGACATACCCCTACCCTCCATCATTTTCGGCCACCACTCATGCAGTTCAGGTAGCCGATGATTTCCTTGTCACCGATGATTTCGTTCTCAGCCTCCTCTCGCATGAATCGGACCTCCAACGACGTAGATGGAACTCAATGACGCAAATCAAGCTGTTTTCTGCACCAGCTCTTACTCGTTAATCTCAGGCAAGTTCTTGCCAATTTTGAGCACAGTACACACTGAGGGTAGACGAAATCGACTCCTTGTTATCATGTGAAAGTTTTTCCTCTATCAAACAACGTTGTGGATGGTAAATGGTGAAGTCACCATGTTCCATGACATTTGAAGTTTCTGTCAAGGTAGTTGAAATCTAAAACATGGGTTTTGTGTCATGTTTCAAGGCAACCGACCTTTAATCAAGTTACCATTTTATCCTTTACATACAATCTCAAAGACAAATAAAAAGTCTTTCTCTAAGTTATATATGGGCCCCACATCTCAGCTTTTTTCAATTAAAATAATATCGTGATTTGGCACGAATCATGCCATCTATCATTTTCCAATCCAAATGGGCGCTGATAGGTGGAACGAATCGTTCCAAGGCATGGGCTTATTTTAATGTAAAGGTGGGTCAGGGACAGTAACTTTGATGTATAAGGGTAGTAGTCGTAAATTATTGTATCATTGGGGATTGCAGGGGTAAGGATGGCAATAAAGAAAAGAAATTGAAAATTAAAAAAAAAGAAAGAGAAGCTGTCGTTCCTCCCTCTTCTCTCTCCTGTCAAAGAGAGACCCCTACCCTCCATCATTTTCAGCCACTGCTCATGCAGTTCAGGTAGCCAATGATTTCCTTGTCACCGATGATTTCGTTCTCAGCCTCCTCTCACACGAATCGGACCTCCAACGAAGCAAATGGAGCTCAAGGACGCAAATCAAGCTGTTTTCTGCACCATCTCTTACTCGTTGATCTCAGGCAAGTTCTCGCCAATTTCGATCACAGTACACACTGAGGGTAGACGAAATCGACTCCTTGTTATCATGTGAAAGTTTCTCCTCTGTCAAACGGCACTGTGGATGGTAAATTGTGAAGTCACCATGGTCCGTGACCTTTGAAGCTGCTGTCAAGGTAGTTGAAATCTAAAACTTGGATTTTGTGTCATGTTTCATGCCAACTGACCATTAATCAAGTTACCATTTTATCCTTTACATACAATCTCAAAGTCAAATAAAAAGTCTTTCTCTAAGTTATATATGGGCCCCACATCTCAGCTTTTTTCAATTAAAATAATATCGTGATTTGGTACGAATCTTGCCATCTATCATTTTCCAATCCAAATGGGCGCTGATAGGTGGAACGAATTGTTCCAAGGCACAGGCTTATTTTAATGTAAAGGTGGGTTAGGGACAGTTACTTTGATGTATAAGGGTAGTAGTCGTAAATTGTTGTATCATTGGTGATTGCAGGGATAAGGATGGCAGTAAAGAAAAGAAATTGAAAATTAAAAAAGAAAGAAGGAGAAGCTCTCATTCCTCCCTCCTTTCTCTCCCGTCAATGACAAACCCCTACCATCAATCATTTTCGACCACCGCTCATGCAGTTCAGGTAGCCGATGATTTCCTTGTCATTGATGATTTCGTTCTCAGCCTCCTCTCATACGAATCGGACCTCCAACGACGCAGATGGAGCTCAACGATGCAAATCAAGATGTTTTCTGCACCAACTCTTACTCGTTGATCTCAGGCAAGTTCTCGCCAATTTCGATCACAGTACACACTGAGGGTAGATGAAATCGGCTCCTTGTTATCATGTGAAAGTTTCTCCTCTTTCAAACGGCGTTGTGGTTGGTAAATGGTGAAGTCACCATGGTCCGTGACCTTTGAAGGTTCTGTCAAGGTAGTTAAAATCTGAAACTTGGGTTTTGTGTCACGTTTCAAGACAACTGACCATTAATCAAGTTACCATTTTATCCTTTACATACAATCTCAAAGTCAAATAAAAAGTCTTTCTCTAAGTCATATATGGGCCCCACATCTCAGCTTTTTTAAATTAAAATAATATCGTGATTTGGCACGAATCCTGCCATCTATCATTTTCTAATCCAAATGGGCGCTGATAGGTGGAACGAATCGTTCCAAGGCACGAGCTTATTTTAATGTAAAGGTGGGTCAGGGACCGTTACTTTGATGTATAAAGATAGTAGTCGTAAATTGTTGTATGATTGGTGATTACAGGGGTAAGGATGGCAATAAAGAAAAGAAATTGAAAATTAAAAAAAAAAAAGAAAGAGAAGCTCTCGTTCCTACCTCCTCTCTCTACCGCCAACGACAGACCCCTACCCTCTATCATTTCCTGCCACCGCTCATGCAGTTCAAGTAGCTGATGATTTCCTTGTCACTGATGATTTCGTTCTCAACCTCCTCTTGCACGAATCGGACCTCCAACGACGCAAATGGAGCTCAACGACGCAAATCCAGCTGTTTTCTACACCAACTCTTACTCATTGACCTTAGGCAAGTTCTCGCCAATTCCGATCACAATACACATTAAGGGTAGACGAAATCGACTCTTTGTTATCATGTGAAAGTTTCTCCTATGTCAAACGGCGTTGTGGATGGTAAATGGTGAAGTCACTATGGTCCGTGACCTTTGAAGCTTCTATCAAGGTAGTTGAAATCTGAAACTTGGGTTTTGTGTCACGTTTCAAGGCAACTGACCATTAATCAAGTTACCATTTTATCCTTTACATACAATCTCAAAGTCAAATAAAAAGTCTTTCTCTAAGTCATATATGGGCCCCACATCTCAGCTTTTTTCAATTAAAATAATATCGTGATTTGGCACGAATCCTGCCATCTATCATTTTCCAATCCAAATAGCTCTTTAATTCTTTTTTCTCCAACAAAATAGCTTGTTTGACATAAAAAAAAAATAATACAGATTATATAATTCAAAAAGAGCTCAGGAAAAATATAACCATTTTCATCTTTTCTTCCTTGAATTCTAGGACCACAAAAACAAAAATTGAACCTAAGAGACTAATTACATAATTATTTCCTTCCTTATTGCATAGAAAATGCCATATACAAACTCAAAAGAACAAAACGAACTCAGATACTTTTTAAGATTGAGAAGGCCAAAAGAACATTACAAACCCATATGTCCAGATGATTTTTTTAGCAATGTAGTATATAGAGGCCAAAAAGAATTCAAATAAAAATCCAAGTGCAGAAACCCAAAATGGTGTTCTTCTTTAGTGTTGTTTTTGGGCTCTCTTCTTCAAAAGCCTCCTCTCTCCTTCATTTTATTGTAATGTAGAGGATCTGTTTCTCTCTCTTTCTCTTGAGCGGTCACTGTATAACTGAAAACCCAAAAAATAAAATAAAAATTCAAAACCCACAAAGAACGAGCTATTCTTAAAGAGAGAGAGAGAGATAGAGTTTTATTGTGAGTTAAAGATTAGAAAACAAATACAAATACAAAACAAGCAATGATAAATAAAAAGCAAACCTGGGTTTTTCTTCTCAAACAAAAAAGCAACAAAATTTATTTAAAATTTGAAAAAAAAAAGAGAAAAAGATAGAAGAGTTGAAAATTTGCCAGGTTGAACGGTTTAATAAGCAGTTACTCTCTTCTATAGCCTATGCTGTTTCACGTGCCCGTTCCAGCGTGACAAGCTATGTAACATGTTCATTACGCTTTGGCTTTTTCTGCATGAAAAGGAAGTTCATTATACTTTCTTAGGTGGAAATCCTTCTCCACCTGGTGTGTATATAAAAGGCATGAACATTAGCATTATATGATAGTTTGATGTTCAAAAGCATGTTATGGCCTCCTGTAGTTGATTTAACATTTATTTAGTTTGAAATTTATTTTAGTAGTGGTAGTATTACATTTCCTAATGCTACCCTTTTTAATTTTTTTTTTCTTTTTAAAAATCACGGTACCCGAACTTTATTATTATGAATCCGGCTCGAAATTTAGTTACAGTTAAATTTTCAATCATGATTTGTTCTTCATGAAAATTGAGGAATTAATAATGCAGATTTTCTGGCTATAAATTAACATGATCAAATTATTTTAGCTTTGGCTATTTTAAAATCAACAAGAATAAGATATATATAAAAAGAGTCTTAAGACCACAAATCAATACTTTAACCGTTTAACGTTATAATTTTTTTAGTAGTACCAATTATATTAGGATATATTATTAACAATCATTAAAAAGATTAAGGAATTTTGTTTTAGCCTCTGTCAAACGGGTCATATCTTCAATGTTTCGCAAACCACATAAATCACTCATTAATCGGTGAAAACTTTACAGCTCAATCTTATGCAGCTCACGTAAATCCATACCCCAACAATACAAAGCTTTCCCACTCTTTGTTATTTTGTCAAGTATATTCATAGAAGGATCCACTCCTAAACCCAAGTATTCTCAAATATAAATCGCGCAACCTATGCCCTTGGGATATAACTGCGGACCTCTAGAAAAATAGGCAAGTGACCGAAAGAAGAGAGATCCAATGTGTATGCCCGTGCTCGTAGAAGGAGAACACGCCACTAGTGAGAAGCTAGAACTCTATCCAGTTTCTCTTCCAACCAATGATCAGTCCCCCGACCATACTCCTAAGTAAATTTATATCCCATGGGGAAACCAAATAGTTGTACATTAGAGATAGCTTGAAAAAAGTCCCTAGATTAAAGAAGGTTGTCATCTCCCACCACGCTTCTCATGCACAGCTAAAACATCATTAAAATCCCCTAAACAGACCTAGGATAGCAAACTATCTTCTGCCAAATTATGCAACAAATTCCAAGATTCCATGTGTAGCCTGATCGAGATTGCCATAGAAATTCATTAATCTCCATCACCCAAGCTTTGCAATTTCAACCTCCATATCAATACACCGAGAGGAGAGAAATAAAGGAGTAATAAAGTTTACATTTTGCCAAAGTAAAGCCAATCCCCCACTATGCCCCACATAATCCACCACAACACACTCAACATTAACCCAAAAAATCCTTTATTTCATTTATTTTATTTTGTAAACAAAACGTTTTAATCAAGAAAATAAAATTTGGCCTTTTATCTCTTATAATTTCTTGTAAGGCCTGAATTGTACGTGGGTTGCTAAGCTCGCGACAATTCTAACTAAGACAACTCATTTTATTTCAGTAGGCTTGGGAATTAGTACCCGCCACTATAAGTTTTTTTTGGATCTGAAGGTACATTAATAGTTGAACTAATTTTTTGGGCCCCTATTGCATGAACTTCCTTGCCCGTTTGCTTCCTTTTTGGATCCATATATATCATCCCCTAATTAAGATTTTAAGAGGAAGTATTATTCACATAGGATTCACCTTCCTTAATTGTCCCACTCAATTCCTTGCCTTGATTCATGCCATCAATCACTCTAGCGGTCTCCATTTGAAAATTTTTGCAAAACATTGACGTTCCAAAAAATCCAGAGTTACCCATAACAGACACGCTTCCACTGCCTACATCTTGTGCCACCATCACCATACCATTATGCAGCCACCTAGCCCCAATATTCAATTTTGATTGCCGAGGTAGAGCTCGGATGTCCACCAAATATAGTCTAATTGCTTGAGCAGGATCCACTTCAAAATGTTTGGTGCGAAAATGTTGAATATGTCCTTCAAACCATAAATAAAGTAAAAGCTAAGGGCGTGTTCATATTTGAATGATGTCCAAAACCAATCTTTAGTCATACATTTCAATTGAATTCCTTTTTGCAAAGGTTTCTAAGCATCGATACAGACTCGGATGTGCATATAGGACCTCCACATTCCTGTAAAGTTACTTGGGTCAGTAATAAACAACTCACCTATCTAATTACTAATGTCCTTTTCCAACTTGCTTAGACATGAAACCAGCCTGCATCTCATACACCTGCACCCATAGGCGAGTGAAAAATAAACGAACTAATGTAGGGTGATTAGAGCCCTCCATCTTCTCCAACAAAAGAAGATGGTTATCAAACGTCCAAGGACTCATATCCAAGAGCCTGGTTCGGTTGTATTTATAAAAGAAAATTGATAAACATACAGTCCCCCATTCAACTCCTTTGCCTGTATCCGTGAGAGGAACATTGACACATAACTGCTTAAGCAACTCCAAAAATTTGCCAAATTACTTATCAAGGTTCGCTTGCCTTAATATTTATGGAAATGGAATTGGAGGTTCAAAAGCTTTCATTCTCATTTGTATCTTTTCTTCTCTTAGTTTTTTCAATTCTTCTTCCTTCTTTTTCTCTTCCTTCGTAGGCTCAGATTCTTCTTCCAAGTTTATCGACTCTTTCTCAGCTAGCCTTTCCCCTTGCAGTCTCAACTTTGGTTCTTCTAAAACTTTCCCACTCCTTAGAGTCACTACATTACATTGCTCTTTCGGATTTGGAATTGGTTAACTCGGAAGCTTCCCACAAGCTTTAGACTTCGAATAGCTATCTTGTTGCGCCATTTGATGTTTCATCATCTTTTAATGAGTTGTGAGTTGATCGAATTTCTCATTCAACTGCCTAATAAGCTTGTCTTGCGCATCAGCTCTTTACTTCTAATTTTGTAGAAAACTTTCAAACATGGCCTTAAGATTGGATGTAGGATTTTGGTATGATTGTGGTAGTGGATTCTGAAAAGGTCGAAGAATATTTGGTTTTTAGAATCCAGGTGGTGGTGGTCTTAGATTGTTATTCAAGGCAGGCCTAGGAGCTAGATTTTGTTGGTTTGATCACGAAAAGTTTAGGTGATTTCTCCACTTCGGTGCGTGGGTGTTTGAGAATGTGTTACCTCGGGGTCTAGGCTAGTAATTGTTCTGAATATGATTGGCTTGTTTCACTATATACTTGGTCATTTCATAATGACACTTAATACTTGTATGACAAATATTTCCGCAAACTTCACATCTTATTAACAGAGTTGCTATTGCATTCACACTCAAGTTGTCTGATTTCTTAGCAAATGCATCAAACTTGGTAGTCAAAAGCATCAATTCATCTACATCTAGTAGTCCTGCTACCTTCTCTGTTGTACTTCTATCATTGTTCCATCAATAGCTACTAGCTGTCATTTCTTCCAATAATCCATAAGCTTCAAAATTTTTTTCTTTAAAAATGATCCAGCTGCAGCAACATTTAATGCATTTTGAGTTGTAAGTGTTGCTCCATCGTAAAACTGTTGCACTAAAGCTAACCTCTCAAATCCATGACGTAGACATTAGCGTTGAAGGTCTTTGAATCTCTCCTAGGCCTCATACAATGTGTCGTCTTCATTCATTCTAAAATTGGGTATTTCTTTCCTCAGCCTTGTAGTCTTGCTAGGTAGGAAATACTTTTGAAGAAAAGCACGACTCAATTCATCCCAAGTGGTGAATCAACCAATAGGCATAGAGTGTAGCCAAAGTTTGATCTATCCCGCAGTGAAAATGAAAATAGCCTCAATCGAATTGCTTTATTTGATGCGCCATTTATTTTCACTGTATCATAAATCTCTAGAAATGTGGCGATATGAACATTGGGATCTTCATTTGGTTGTCTTGCAAACTGAGTTTGTTGCACTACAGAAATTAAAGACGGTTTGATCTCGAAACTGTTGGCTGCTACTAGCGGTCTTACGACAGCTGGTTGCGCTCCTTTGGCACTAGGAACATTTAAATCACATAAAGTTCTTTCTTCAACCATCTCATTCACTTGTTATTCTATACTTTCGATCTCAAATCTAACTTGATTCTGTTTAGGAATCTTCGACAGGTCTGCTAGTTCGACTCTTTCCAAAACTGTGTCTGCATTTCTGCGTCCTCTTGATATAGGGCTTCGCCTTCCTCTCTGATACCTCAGATTTTCTCTTCTCAAAGCGCTAGCTATTCTTTCAATTTGTAAATCAAGAGGTATTAATTATACACTTTTTGATTTTACCATAAAAGATTAATTCGCTAAATAACGAGAAAAATGAAAATTTTTTTAACTAATATTACATTATTAAAAGATAAAATAAAAAGATAAAAAGGAAAATAAAATAAAAGAAGCGACTAAAAGAAATAATATTTAACTAAAAATATTTTATTTTCGAAAACTAAACTAACTAATTAAGTAAAAGAAAATAAATCAAAAGGAAAAGAGAATTTCAAATTAAAAAAAAACTAATAAGGGAATAATTTTAATATCTAAATTAAATAGAAAAGGAAAAAGGAAAATAAAATAAATCAACTAATTATAAGAAAAATAAAATTCAAAATAAAATTTAAAAAGAAAAGGAAAACGGGAACCAATACACAAAAGAAATATTATTATTATATTAGATATTAATTAATTAATTAATTTTTTGTTTTGGAAGTAAGACAACGTAAAATAAGTGTCCTAACGTAAACGAAAATTAAAATTTATTTATTTATTCTTTTATGAAAACAAATTAAAAAAATTTTCTTAATTAGTTGTTTCACAATTAAATTAACATCTATTCTAAGCATCAATCCTTGGTAACAATGCTAAAAACTTGCTTGAAAATTGGTATTCGCACTCCGCAAGTATACATGTTGTACAAGTAGTAAAAAAAAGATAATTGTCCCATAGAAATTGAAGAATAAGCTATTAATTTTAATGTTTGTCAATTATTAGGAAGATCAGAATAGAGTGAATTTAAATTAAACTAAATTGCAATTAAATTAAATAAATTCAAATTTAAATAAGTAAGTGCGGATAATTAAAAATAAATTCAAACAAATAGTTGTTGAGATGGTCTAGTTAGGTACAAACTCTGAACAGTTTTATGATGTCCAAATTCCTCTTTGGAGTTTGAATGAACCGCTATAATCACATGACATTTTCTTTCGTAGCCTAACATGGTTAAAATGTTTATGCTAATTCCTGAAAGAGAACTATTTTAAAGTATCCAGATTCCTCTTTAGAGTTTAAATGGACTATTAAAATCATGCACTTCTACGTTCGTAGCCTAACACAATTAATATTCATTGACCTAGTGTTAATTCTTTTACCCTCAGAGAACCTAGCCTATTTCTAGGTCTAAAAATTCTAGGTCTAATATGTGAGGTTTAATCTAGTTTGTCACCCTTTTGATTTATTCAAACAGATCTAAAATTAAGCAAATATGGGATTCGACATATTCACATGCATTAAGCTCAACAGATTAAAACATGAATTAAGCATTCAGCATAAATCAAACCATTCAAAATTGTGTTCTTAAATTAATAAATAATTTTCATGACGAGATCCAAATATTTAGCCTAGTACTATTGCAAATATATTAACACAAACAAAATGCACAAGAGGAATAAAAGACATAAATGTACAAACTTTGGGGGTTTGTTTGATTAGTTCCCCACTGAGTTCCACGTCCAAAGCTTGTTTAAAATAACTCTTCTCCTTCTGTGTTTGCAATAACACTAATTAAAGGCTACTGACTCTCTCTCTCCACTAGACTGACTTTCTTTGATTGGCCACTCCTTAATTCTTTCTTTCTCATGTGCGGTAATGAGGGCCAAAGGAGAGTCTAACAATTTTTGTCTTTGTTTGCTTCTTTTACAGAGTCTTTGATTAGCTTCAATTGGTCCACATCACACACACTTGACTTGCACAAGTTAACTCGATAAAACTGCTCTCCACCACCCAAAAAATGAATAAAGAATGATAAAGGAAGCTGCTCACAAGGCTAGGTATAATGTTCTGATAACACTGTAACGTTTCAGCTTCAAACGATCTATCAAGAGATCTTCTCGCCACTCACTTCGTACTTAACTCTTAGTTATTCATGTTGATCAATTTTTCATCATTATTTTCTCTTGGCTATTTGGGCGTTGGTCTTGGATTTTGTTGGGCTTCTAAGTGCATTTCTTGGACTTTAACAATAACAAATCTTCAATGGCTATTCTTCACTTAGATTGAGTGCCAAATGGAGCTTGATTGGCCCATTTTATCGTAGAAATGGCAAGTGTTGATGTAGTCGATGTGCAAACCAATTATGGCGAAAAAATTATACAAAATGGGTTTTATCTTTAATTTATTATTCAAAATAAAGCTTAATTTAATTAAAACAAATAATAAAATATATAAAAATTTTATTGTTATCATACAGTGTATTGTAAAGAAACTACAACACATAATGCATATACTACACTGCCTCCTCCAGCCACTTCAGCAAATCAGTAGCCTAGACTTGACTTTGGACCATTTTAATTTTATTATTTTGCTTTAGTTTTCTTATACTTTTTTATGAGTACGATGAGGAGTTGAAGATTTGGACTTTACGCAAATATTTGTTGTTTTTTAACAATAAAAAAGATATTCTAGTTTTAGAAAATTTAAATATTTTTTCTGCCATTTACATTTTGCAAATGATTTGTTAGCGCATTGTGACCGATACATTTTTTTAAAATCTGAATTGTGATCGATCGATGACAAATTACTAACCATATTTTAGTAAATCGTGCTGAAAATTATGACTGTTTAGTGACCAAATAAGCAATCGCCGATTGGCACCAAAAATTGCAATAAATAGCGATAAATTTTTATATTATTGTGATCGACTGAGGCCATCGTAGAATTGCAACCGACGTCAAGATCAGTTGCATTTTAAATAGCAACGACCTGTTTTGTGACCGATTGATGGCTGTAACATATCGATTGCAACTTCATATGAGCAACCGATATCCTCATTTTATTCGATTGCAATTTAACCCCTTTTTTAGTGATATTTTAAAAAGATTATTTTATTTCATTATATTTGACTAATAAAGTTTATAAAGTGTTTACCCATATTTTAAAAAATTTAGAACATAATTAATTAAAAATTAAAATTTTATTTTCAATTCCTAAATTAAGGTTTTCAATTTATCTTCTAAAAAATAATATCATAAGAGAACTTATAATTAAGAATATTGAAATCTATTGATTATGAAGATCATTGGACAATAATAGTGCAAGACCAAATAGAGAAAATACATATATATATTTTATCCAATTAAAATGCATAAAAAACCTAACTAAAAGAATATTCAAAAGGATAAATGAAATCTATTTTCTCCAAGTAAAAGACAATAAATAATACAACTAAACAAATATTTTAAAAGGATAAATGATTTCTCCAATTAAAATGTATAAAAAATTTAACTAAATGGATATATTAGGAATTCTAAGAGCCCATTTGGAACAAATGAATTTCACAAAATTTTGTGGAATTCATTTGGAAATCTAAAATTTTGTGTTTGGAATGAAAAAAAATATGGATTTGAATTCTATGAATTGAATTCTATGGAATTGGATTAGTTTAGTTCAAATCCTATAAAATTGTTAGAATTTGCAAATGAATTCTACATATTAACCCACTAATATTTATATTGACTAAACTGCCCCTTCACCTCAAATATTATTGACTAAACTGTCTTCATTTATTTTTTCAATATATTTTAATCTATTAATAAAAATAAAATTTAAACATTTGCAAGGACATGAAATTTTAAAATTTTAAAATTTAATCAATTAATTATGGTGGAATATGAGTGATTTATTTATATTAGTATTTTTATTAAATCATTATGTCAAAGTTATTTTAGGAAATAAAGACAAATGAATTTTTATCTAAAAATTATTTCAAAAATAATTTTGTGGAATTCAATTGAATTTCTTATTTTAAATTGTAGCATACCAAATATGACAAATTCATTTGTAAATTGTCACGACCCAAAACCGTGGGCCGGACCGGCACTAGGACCTAGGTAAGCTTAAGGCACCCGAGGCCCGTAGTAAGCCTAAACTATCACAACTCATCCCTATTATCATTTGACTATCGGAATAGTAAGCCCATATT
>CANUEX010086294.1:0-17433 GCA_948099535.1 Jatropha multifida | reverse complement strand
AATAAGTTCACACGTAGCTAGTGCCATGGCTCGGTATTCTGCTTCTGCACTTGATCTAGCTACAACAGTTTGTTTTTTACTCTTCCAAGATATCAAATTTCCTCCAATCAGAACACAGTATCCTGAAGTAGACCGCCGATCAGAGGGAGAACCTGTCCAGTCTGCATCAAAATATCCAACAATTTGTGAGTGACCCCTATCTTCATACAACAAGCCTTGGCCAGGAGTTCCCTTAATATATCTCAGAATACGAATCATTGCATCTCAATGGCTATCACATGGAGATTGAAGAAATTGGCTAACCACGCTTACTGTAAAAGATATGTTAGGTCGTATGATTGTAAGATAGTTTAGCTTACCAACCAATCTGCAATATCTACTAGGATCTTCTAATAGCTCCCCTTGTCCAGAAATAAGTCTAACATTTGGGTCCATGGGAGTATCCACATGTTTACAATTTAGCATGTTAGTTTCTTCTAGCATATCCAGCGCATATTTCCTTTGGGAGATGCATATACCTGTCTTAGATTGAGCTACTTCGATCCCCAAGAAATACTTAAGATTTCCTAAATCTTTAGTCTAAAAGTGGCTAAACAAATGTTGTTTGAGCTAAGAAATCCCTTGATGATCGTTACCTGTTATTACTATGTCATCAACATAGACCACTAGGTAGATACAGTTGCTATGATCTCCATCTCCATGTCAATAAAATACTGAATGATCAGCTTCACTCCGGTTCATCCCAAATTGTTTCACAACAGCACTGAATCTTCCAAACCATGCTCTAGGAGATTGCTTTAAACCATACAGAGATCAACATAAATGACACACTAAGCCAGACTCCCCCTGAGCAACAAAACCAGGTGGTTGCTCCATATAAACTTCCTCGGCCAACTCCCCATGTAAAAAGGCATTCTTGATGTCAAGTTGATGAAGGGACCAGTGATTTATAGCTGCTAGAGATATGAGAAGACGAACAAATGCAATCTTAGTCACAAGAGAGAAGGTGTCACTATAATCAAGGCCATAGATCTGAATGTATCCATTAGCAACAAGATGAGCTTTAAGACGATCAATTTTGCCATCTGAACCAACCTTGACAGTATAAACCCAACGAAAACCAATAGTACTTTTGTCAGTAGGTAATGGAACAAGATCTCAAGTTCCATTGGAATGAAGTGTAGTCATCTCTTCCACCATAGCCTGACTCCACCCTGGATGTGATAATGCTTCACTCACAGTCTTAGGTAATAGGGACATTAGACAAGGAGGAAACAAAAGCATAATATGAAGGAGATAAACCTTTACGGATGACAATGGGAAGTGGAGCTTCCTCTGCTAATGGCATGACCGGTGTAGGAGGTGATACTGGTATAAGAGATGAGTCACCGAGTAATGTACCTGCATCATGAAGAGAATTAGTAGGAGGGTCAATCTACGAAGGTCGACGTAAATAGACTTGGAGAGGGCAAATAGTGGTTGGACCAAGAAGAGGAAGAGTAGGGACAGGAAGAGTCGCAGATGTAGGATCCTCGTTGACCGTGTGTTGTGAAAAATACGGAGAAGTCTCAAAAAATGTTACATCAGTAGCGACAAAGTATTTATGAGTGACCGGATCATAACATTTGTATCTTTTTTGGAGACGAGAATGCCTTAAGAAGATACACTTGACTGATTTTGGTTGAAGTTTGTCTTTTCCTAGAGTATGATCATAAACAAAACAGGTACAACCAAAAACTTGGAGAGGAAGACTGAGAATTCTGATTTGGAAAAACAATAAAGTAAGGACTCTAATTATTTAGAACAGAAGAAGACATGCGATTAATGAGGAAACAGGCAGTAAGAGTAGCATCCCCCCAAAAACGTAATGGCACATTATTACTATTAAGTAAAGTACGGGTTGTTTCAATGAGGTGCATATTCTTTCTTTCAGCAACTCCATTCTGCTAAGGAGTATGAGCACAAGAAGATTGATGCATTATTCACTGAGAAGACATAAATTGATTAAAAGGGTAAGAAAAATACTCTCTGGCATTATCACTACGTAATATTTTAATGGAAAGTCCAAATTGATTACGAATTTCAGCATATAAAGTTTGAAAAATAGAAAATAATTCTGAACGATTTTTCATAAGAAACAACCAAGTACATCGAGAATAATCATCAATAAAAGTGACAAAGTAATTAAAACCCAATGTGAAACTAACACGACTAGGACCCCATACATCTGAATGAACAATATCAAACATAGCCGCAGTCCTATTATTGACACGTTTGGGAAAAGAGACACGAGTTTGTTTCTCAAGTTGACACGACTCACACTCAAGAGAAGATAATGTAGAAAGACTGGGAACTAATTGTTTAAGCTTGATGAGACTGGGATGTTCGAAACGACGATGAAGGAGGTCAGCGGAAGCAGTGGAAATAAGCGCGACTGTGGTTTTAGGTGAGGAAAGATAGTACAATCCTTGTGACTTATATCCTACTCCAATCATCTTCCCCGTACGTCGGTCTTGCACAAAAACATAGTCAACTATAAAGGATACAATACAATTAAGTTGTTTGGTCAATTTGGTAATGGAGATCAAATTATATGGACATTTAGGAGTAAATAGTATTGAGGTTAGAGTAACTGAGGGAAGAGGTTGTGCTTCTCCAATTCCTTTAATTACAATTTGAGAACCATTGGCTAAAGTGACAGTAGATGTGTTTGAAGGAACAGAGAGATTAGAGAAAAGAGTTTCATTACCAGAGATGTGATTAGAAGCACCAGAATCAAGCACCCAAGGATCAGGAACAGTGGATTTGGATAGACAAGTGACTAAATTACCAGATTGAGAGATGGTAGATGACTGTTGTTTAGTTTGTTGTTTAACTGTCTGAAATTGTAAATACTCACTATAGTCTATCCTAGATAAGGTAATAGCAGCAAATGCTTGATCAGGTAATGGCAGAAGTCCAGCACCAGTATTCTGAACCAAATGAGCAACAGATTTGCCAGCATTGAAAGAATGATTCTGTGATGGTTTACCACGCAATTTCCAACAACTTTCCCGAGTATGACCAGGCTTGTCACAATGAGTACAGTGTTGGGATTTGTTACTTTCCACTTTCGACTATTATTCTGAACCACAAATATAGATGCTTCCATATTTTGTGATGAAGCTAGGGTTACAGAGATGCGAAGGAGACGAGCAGAGACATCCTCCAAGGTGGGAATTACAGAACCTGTCAATATTTGATCTCGGACTGAACTAAGATCAGGTCGAAGACCTATGAGTGTCAAAACTATGAAGAATTTATTTCTTTGTTGTTCTTGTGTAGCAGTACTTTCTGAGAAAGGCATAAGAGAATTAAATTCATCAAGTAAGGTCTCAACTTGTCCAAGATAACTTGCCATATCCTACTGATTTTGCTGCAAGTTAACAATATCATACACCACTTTATATATTCACTGTATATCATTGGTATATAGTGTCTTGGCTTTGGTCCACACCTTACAACAGGTTTTGCAGGATTAAAATAAGGGAAGCAACTTAGGCTCAAGAGAATGCCATAACAAACTACACAATTGTGCATCAATTTTAGACCATGTTGTCCTATCTTTTTCCGAAATATCAGTAGCTGTTTTACTTAAATGATCATCATACCCTTGTCCCATAAACCATAATTCAACAGAAGACGACTAAGAAATATAATTGCTACTTCCTAGAAGCTTCACAGTAGTGATAATAGGTGGATTAGAGAAGAGTGGTTTAATTAAGGTACTGTTAGTCATGTTTTTTTTTTTTTTTTTTTTTTTTAATTCGTGAGAAGGTTTTGTACCTGAATAGGGATAAAAAAAGGGCTGTGAATACCTTAAGAGAGAGAGACAGTGCAGGGGGTGACTAGAAAAGTGATGGCTGGACTCAGGCGAACCGGTCGGAGGTGGCTATTGAAGGAGAGGTCGTCGGAAAAGGGCTCATGAGCCGGCGCATGTGACAGAGATAGAAACCTTGCGACAGCGCGTGGCGGTCAACGACGAGGTTTTCGGTGATGAAATTTCGGGTCTTGGGTCGCTGGAAGCTGGGGAACTGATCTCCGGTGGCTGTGAGATCCAACTCCTTCGAAATATTGGTGATTTCAAGGCGGCAGTAAGG
Organism: Jatropha multifida; assembly: GCA_948099535.1. Classification (NCBI taxonomy): domain Eukaryota; kingdom Viridiplantae; phylum Streptophyta; class Magnoliopsida; order Malpighiales; family Euphorbiaceae; genus Jatropha; species Jatropha multifida. The sequence goes on along the minus strand of CANUEX010086294.1, from coordinate 13,294 downwards.
TTGCTGTAACAGGTCAGAACTGAAGTCGGATTTTTTTTTTGTGTGGAAATAGGAGAATTTGCAGAAATAAGGGGAGGAAAAATAATCAGACCACTATAGGCTCTGATACTATGTGAAAGAGAGAAGAAGAAGTTTTGAAACAAGCAATTGGCTTCATAAATTTTCATATACAGTTTAAGGTATATATAATAAACAGAAAATAGTTCAAAAAAGAAAAATAATTTCCTAATAATCTCCTAATAATCTCCTAGTATCCTTCTAATATATGCACAATCTACCCCAATTATCTCTTAATATCTCCTAATAATCTCCTAGTATTCTTCTAATATATGCACAATCTACTCCAATAATTATAAGATTCTAATAGAACATAATAATATGACTTTGCAATTTAAGAGTATGGCTGGATCCTACAAATCCAAGTTAGAAGACAATCTATGTCACTTGTGTGGATTTGAATTTTGGACTACATATAAAGTACCATTTATTAACCTCTTAAACTTACCATAAATTTGGATATATGTGGATTATTGTTAAGAAGTGGCTTTGCAGGAATGAAGTGGTGATAAAATAAGAAAGTATGAGTATGTATTTGGATGACAATCCTCAGTATACCTTACAGTGAAAGTGGGACCTGAGCAATGGGTTACCACTTTTGTCATGAGATGTATAGTGCTTTCCAGGCATGAATGAGGGGGATTTAGATTTCTGAATGGTTACCTAAACAGTTATCATAGGCAGTGTGAAATCCTGATATTTACTGTGCTTAAGTTTAATTGAAGATTGAAGATTGAAGACTGAAGATCTTGTTTGTTTACTTTTTGTTGTTGAAGTACTCTTCCTGATGGAGTTACGAACTGTACATCTAACTTAGTGGTTGCGTAAACAATGCATTGTTATTTCTATCGGTCACTGATGGCATATATTTGGAGAAGCATAAGCGAAGCTTCTCAAATTCCATTAAGCATACTATATAAAGATTTTTGGGTAGTTTTATCATTTTGATGTACTTATCATGATGCTTTCATACTTAGTGAACACGTGAATGGATTTATAGATTGTAAATAATGGCTGTTGAGCTTACAGTCGTGTTTGATGTACTTGTATCAGTTTCATTTTTTTCTAGAAAGCTGGTATGCTTAGCATGTTTGCATTTTGACTGCTATTGAGATGTTTTGCTTTCCTCCCAATCTCATGAATCATTATATTTTGGAAAGTTTCGACTTCGATTCGTCTTTTTCTGCTTAGGTTGATTCAGTGTTTCTTTTGTTGAAGAATGAAGCTACTTCATGCCTTTCAGAGAAGGCTTTCCATTTTATATTCTTACCCTTCAACTTCAAAGTAAATGTTTGGCAATACATAGAAGATATCTTTTGGTATAAAACTATAAAGTGTTTTTCTTTTTTAAGGCGAATTCACTGTGGGTTTTATTTCCTGTCTTGTTTTGCATTCTTTACAGGGATGCTTCTCTCAGAGATTTGAGACCCGGCTCTGGGGAACTGGCAAGGATTGGAAGTGGTAGTGATAATCTTAGTTCTACAATGCAGCGTGAGAGCGAGAAAGATTCTAGTCAACGAAATAAACAAGATAAGGTTGGTGGTGAAGCACCTCATTTCCAAAGTGGAGTGTTACGCACAAACTGCATTGACTGCCTGGATCGTACAAATGTTGCCCAGTATGCTTATGGCCTTGCGGCTTTAGGGCGCCAACTCCATGCAATGGGTCTTATAGATATTCCCAAAGTGGATCCTGACAGTAGCATTGCTGCAGCTCTTATGGATATGTATCAGGGTATGGGAGATGCTCTTGCTCAACAGTATGGTGGCTCTGCAGCTCATAACACTGTATGCTTTCTCATGTAAACTTTTGTTTTTAATCGGTGAGTTTGTTTATAGATTTTGTTTCAGCTTGGTCATGCCAATGCTTGGTTTCAGGTGTTCCCAGAGAGGCAGGGAAAGTGGAAAGCTACAACTCAATCTAGAGAATTTCTCAAGTCAATTAAGCGTTACTACAGCAATGCCTATACTGATGGAGAAAAGCAAGATGCAATAAATTTGTAACAGTTCTTCCCTTATCATTATTTCTACTAGATTTTGTGGCATTATTTACTTTGAGCATTGCAAATGAGTTGAATTTCCCACTGCAATCATAGATGTCAGTTGGAAGCTAGGACACTTGCAATTCCAAATGTTGGTGCTTACAAATTTTTTTCCTGAATTCTCACTTTTGTGCTGTTTTTTCTAGATTTCTGGGTTTCTTCCGACCGCAGGAAGGGAAACCTGCCCTTTGGGAGTTGGATACGGACTATTATCTTCATGTCGCTGGAATTCAAGAAGACCCTGATCCTGAGACCTGGTAAAAATTTTAACTTCTGTGCTTTCTAGGCTTTCCTCAAGTTTTTAGAAAAGATGTTAGAAGTTAATAATTCATCTGCCTATAATTTTAGTTTTGCTGGTAATTCTTTTTTTTTTTCTCTCTTTTTTTTTTCAGCGTTCCACAAAGCAGTCCTAAGGCTGACGGAGTTGGAATGACTCTTGCCCCCGTTCCAGCTTGCAGGGAAGACTTTTCCTGCATGAAACTGACATCATTTGATAAATTGATTGAGAGGACCTGTGGTGCAATCAAGAATGTAAGACTCTATTGTGAGCCTGATCAAAGACCAAGTGGTGGTGTGGGAAATTCGGGTGTGGCACCTGATGCAGCGTAATATTTCCCTTAACCTTAGCTTTTGTTTCCTTATCTTTTCTGCTTTTCTCTCTTCAATGTTTGTGCGCATGTATGTGCTTTCTTGCATGTGCATACACAGTTCTTTTACCCTGTTATCCTTGAATCTTATAACCTACCTTGTGGTTTGCTTGTCCCAAGTATTTATTTTTTCTGTTTGATTGCATGGAATTGCAGTTGTTTGGGTTGTTTTCTTTTTTGTTTACTTTGTACTCCAAAATGTAAAGATAATTGCATGTGTCCTTAAAGTTATGTTGTTTTGCTTTCTTTTCCATGTTACCTCTTTATAGGTGTATAAGAAGGAAATCAACTGATACGAAATTGAAAAGGAAAAAGGCAATATTTAGATTCCTTCAATGTTAACAACAAAATGTATATGAAATGAAGAGACCTGATGACGTCTCACTTTTGGACGTAGCGCCATCAGGTTTTTCTTCCTTAAAGATACTAGGCTTCTCTTGGATTCCACTTGGACCATGTCTTAGAATATGCTGCTCTCCTTTCAGTGCCACAATTTTTAATTCAAGCATTGGTCTTATTTGTGCAAAAAGATTTTCTGAATTGATGTATTGTTTGAAAGAAATAATACTTGGTAACTTGTACAACTACCAAAAATAATAACTGGACACAAGCTCTTTGTGCAGCGAAATACAGCTCAAAAGCCCAAATTGGCTTTTTGGCCAGAGAAAGTATGAAGAAAGTGGTTCTATTCCGAAGGCTGCTCAACAAGAAACTGAAAATGGAGGATCTCATAAAGATATCAAAGTTGATGGTTATGGTGACATAGATTGGCTATCTTCTGTTGGTGATATGAATGAAGAGGATATCTTCCAAAGGTATTTTCTTGGTAGTATTGACCCATCTCAGACATATATTCCTTGCTTCTAACTTGTCTCCAGAAAGTCAATGGGCTTGCCATGAGCTGATTTTAACTCTATTTTATGGCTGGCCTCAGCTACAGTACTTGCTTTCTTGAGCTGGTGGGTTTTTGGGTTTTGATTTGTTGATTTCGAGCAAAATTATTTACCACTATGTTATGCATGCAAGGACATTAGTGCTTATGCATGTATTAAAACACATGTTGCAATTTATTAAACATTTTGACCATTATCCTTTAAAGGAAGATAAATTGATTCTGGGACTATATTTATTTACTAGCAACTGTTTTTTATCATCATAGTCATTGCTTTTTCTTCTTTTGTCCTCTTTGTTATTTTTGTTTTCAATTTTTTATGGATGACTGAATGAGTAGTTATCAATTTTGATTTTACTGCCTAAGTGGATCTTGATTGTGCTTCGATTTCAAGGTACCTTGCAATGACCTCAGTTGATGAAGCCAGTGGTTGGTATGGCGGTACATTACTGGGCGATCAAGATGAAAACAGTGAGATTTACAAACATTATGCAGAATTATGTCAGGTAAACCGATTAGCTTTGAGGAAACAAACATTATGAAAAATGCTTCATTGCATTGTAAAATAGTAAACTTGCACTAATTGTGGTTCCTTTCCCTAGTTTGTTTTGAACCAATTTTGACATCTGATCTTCTTGCATATTACATATGCTTTTTTTCGCTTTTAATTTAATTAGTTTTAGGGTTAAATGCAAAATATTCCCCGAGATTTTCTTTCATATACATATTATTCAGTCTCATTTCTAATTTTAGCCCTTGAGATTTGTTAATGACTTAGTCCATTATTATAACATTATAACTGTCTTACCACATCTTTAGTTTCTTAAAATCACTCAAAAATCTTTTATTTTTCTGCTGACGGTGGTTTGTGGACTTGCTAATCTTGAAATAGTGGGATCAAAGTACATATTAAAACAAACCTCGAGTGCTTTTTTTTTTTCCGACAAACCATTATTTTGTTAGCAAAGAAATGATTAAGCATAGGAATTATATGATACAACTTATGTGTTTTCCCCTACTGTATTGAGAAAATTGAAACCATCAAAATCAACAGGGCCCGGCAATGGAACCCTTCCAGAATGATACAGAAAGGGAGGAGCATTATGCCAATGTCCTACGCATGAACACAATCAATGTAATAGATGATGCTACAATTGAAGCAGAGATGGAAGCTGCTCTGAAGAAGTATGATCAAATTGGTGCTGATCTTGGGATTAATGCCAATATCCTGCAAATCGTTTGCTGAAGATACAAGTTGATTGATTCAATATGTATGCTGTAGAGAAAAAGGTAAGGTACAAAGATCTGCAAAATGCCTCTTCTTTTGCATGCATTTTACAAATATCATAAAACTCCAGAATTCTATTCCTAACTCTACTAATTGTTTGTGCATTATGTAATTAAAAGGCAAATACCTTTCTGATAAAGTGAAAGTCAAACCATTTACATGCAACTTCAAGATTGTGAATTCTCTTAGTTCTGTAAGAGCTGGAAAATAGTCCTCTATACCCTTCTCTTTCCCCGTGAAATCTTTTTCCAAGTTGTTATTTCATGTATTGTGCCGTTCCAAGGAAAAAAATGCTGATGCTTTTGTAATGAACTTGTGCTTTGTCAATCATACAATTTTTCATGTTTCCTCTCTCCATTTTTACTTTCATGAAGCATTAATTTGTGTAGAAAACTTGAACCATGGGGTCAGACTTTGAAGAAGTAAAATCTTTTGGCTTTTGTTCTTGTTTGACTTTTCTCTTTATAATTTTAAACTTCTTATTCTAGGAAATGGCTTAGATTGTTAGATGAACAATATGCAAAAAAAAAAAAAAAAGGAATTAAGTATTTGATCCAATTAATAACGAGTCTTGTTCATCTTGACTCTAATTTGTATCACTGTATTAAATCAATCAATCCTACATAACATGATTCAACAATCTCAGTGACTAGTAACTAGTTTGAGATTATAAGCCCATGTTTGGTATATCGTAATTAATTATATAATGGAATAAGAATTATATTGTATGATTGATTATATTGTTTGGTTGGACTTTTATTTAACACTATAATGTAATTGAGATACAGCCAATCCCTCATCCAGTTTCTGAGCAAAGACCAATCAAGACCCTCTCGGTGGGAAACAACTCATCAGGAGCCACCTTTAAATCCGAAGGTTTCATTTCTTGTTGAAGGAAGGGGATAACGAAACCTTGAAGTAAAGGAAGTGAAAGCTCACTCTGCCAAGCCTGACTAACCTGCTTGTTTGTATAGGCCCTCTGTGCTCGATACATCAAGACTTCTACTTCTACGTATTCATTACTTAAATTGATGTAATATTCATTATTTAAATTGATGTAAAATTCATATTAGAAACACATGTATTCACTATTACATTAAACACATATAATACAAATTACATAAAAGTCACTCCAAGCAGAACTCTACCACTATAAGCATGCTCGACCACCATCCACCAGCACCACCCATACCACCACCACAAGTGCTCTACCATTGCCATCATTCCTCCACCTTGGCCGCCACCAGCACCACTAGCACCATCACCTCACCAACACTAGCACCACCATCACCACTATCGCCATCACTCTACCAATACTACCAACACCACCTTAACCACTCTACTAGCACTACAACCACCACTAATACTGCACCGCACCACCACCATCACTCTACTGCTTTATCACCATCTCTACTACCACCACCACTATCACAGGTACTCTACCATCGCCATCATTCCTCCAACTCTACAACTACCACCACCATCACCTCAAGCAATCCATCACCACCACCACCACCATCGTATCATTATTACCACCAACATCGCATCACCACCATCACTTCATTATTGCTTTATCACAATTACCTCGATCAATCTACCATCACCACCATAACTACCACCACCACCACTCTATCATCATCACTTCAATCACTCTATCACGACCATCGCTCCACCACCACACCATTACCTTCACCTAGTCAAAATTATATTTTAGTGTTTAATATGCACCATAGAATAAAAATTATATTTTATTCTTTCATTTTATTATAAGAATGAGAAAAATAAAATGAAAAAGTACTAAAAATATCAAAATGTTCATAATTTATATTGTAATTTTATTTATTCAATGAAAATATATGAGAAAATCAATTTCTAATGACTTTAGCTTTTATTTTGCCACAAGCACTCTACCATCAACATCATTCCTCTACCTCTACGTCCACCACCACCATCACTACCTCAAGCACTTTACCAACCACTCCACCACCACTGTCACCACCCCAACACTACCATTACCATCACCACCTCCATTGCACCATTAACACTGCCACCATAGCACCACAACCACCACTCCACTACTTCTCTATCACCATTGCCTCAGCCACTCTATCACCATCACCATTATTGTTCTATCATCATCACCTCAACCACTTTACCATGACCACCACTCCACTACACCATCACCTTCACCTAATAAAAATTATATTTTAGTGTTTAACATGCAACACAGAATAAAAATTATATTTTATTCTTTCATAATAAAATGAAAAACTACTAAAAATATCAAAATGCCTAGAATTTTACGTTGTAATTTCATTTATTCAACGAAAATATATGAAAAAATCAATTTCTAATGACTTTAACTTTTACTTTGTTATATTACATTTTTTTTCAGGTTACCTTTTAATTTTTTAGTTCAAATAAATTTATAATCTAAAAATCGTCTTTAATAGCATAAATAGCGAATAAATTTAAGTTCAAATATTGCTTTTGTATTAATAATGATGTGGTAGAGTGGTGGTTGTGGTGGTAGTGGTAGAGTGGCGGTTATAGTGGTGGTGGATTGGTGGAGTGGTCGTGGTGGTGGTATACTAATTATATTATATATTTACAAATAAACATAAAAAATGAATGATGATTCCATACCATATATTTTCTCAATTACATTACTAAACATAGCAATAGAATCTTGATTACATTCAATTAGATCACATATAGTAATAGAATCTTGATTACATTTCATTCCATTACATTTTTCATTGTATTACATTTTTGATTGCATTACATTGCATTATATCAGACCAAACATAGCTTAAGTGTTTGATAGTGGGTAGGCTAATGGGAATCAATGGATTAATATAAATGTGTTTAGAAAGTTATAATAAGCTTGTGTATCCAAAAGAATGTTCTATCTTTTGACAAAAGGAAATCACATTTTTTAAAATGAATTTAAGATCGTTTAGATTAGGAAAATGATAACTTTAGTACCTGAATTTTTTATTTTTTACTGAAAAATATTTACAATGAGTATCTCTACTCGCCAAAATATACAATTAAGTGGTTGCAAGCGATTTGGGTAGCCAGAAAGATGAGTCAGCAGATGTGGGACATGTTTTTAATGTGCTGGCAACTTACATTATTCAGCTCTCTTTATTCTCCATCTTCTCTCCTCTCTATATTTCTACCACCACGAACCCTGATGGATACTACGGTATCGACAAACCCACTTCACCTTCATCTTTATCTTTGCCACAATTTTTTGTTAAGCCAATTTGTTCATTGCACTTAGTACCATACTATCAACAGACCTGCTTAAAGCCATCACTTCCAAAGCTTAATCTCCAAATTGACCACCCTGATTCTTTAGCCCCATGATTGGGTCATTAGGGCAATTGGGTTTGCCAAGTTTAGGTATTTCATGAGATTATATATTTATTTTGCTACTTCTTCCATTCATAATGGCAATTTGGATAGAGCCCGTCAAGTGATGCAATATATGATAAGGAGCTTTGCTAATATTGGGAGATTAAAGGAGGTTGTCAGTATGGTTATTGAAATGCAAAACCATGGCTTGGTATTGAATTTTCAAAACTTGAATTTTGTTCTTGCGGTTGTTGGTGATATGGGTTTGGTTGATAACGCAGATAACGTGTTTGATGAAATGCGTGATAGAGGAGTGAATCCTAATTCCATTAGATGGTTATTGCTTACTGTAGAATGGGCATAATTTCAAACACCAGCACTTATACTTGTCTCATTGACGCTGTTGAATGGTGCAGAGATGTTGAGTATGATGAAAGAATAGGGATTGGTTCCTAACACCAGCACTTACACTTGTCTAATTGATGGGCACAGTAAAGCAAGGAACTTGAATTTTATTCTTAAGACTGCCAGTGATATATTTTGGTTGATTACACAGAACCTGTTCCCCTTTAACTGTGATAGTTGAGTGCAATTAATGAAAGAAAAAGGAGGGAGATTATATCTTATGACAAAAGGGGTTAAGTGGACTAAATTATGTCCACCTAAGCTGCCATTACATTCAAAACAGGTCCCAAATAAGTCAGCTTTCCTGCTACCCAAATCAGCTGCAGCAACTTGATTGTATATTTTAGCAAGTAGAGGCATTCGATTGCAAATGTTTGTCGGCAAGACATCAAAATAGAAAAAAAACAGAAGTTCGGACACCAAATTATTATTTTCTCTTTATTTTAATAGAATGATTTAATGCGAAATCCATAGAATTTTGCATTATATCATTTATTTGAAAATAAAATCATTGATTTGAACATTATTTTTGGAATGAAAAAAAGATTAATTTAGCCTTTAAACTTGTTAAGAATGATCAGAGTTGACCTACTAGGTCAATTCAACTTCTGAAGTTGTTTAAAATGATAAAAAATGCAAATTTTTTTATCTCTTAAACCAATTTAGTTTTATGTTTTTTACTATACTTATTATGTGTGAATTTTTGTATAAATGTTTATAGTTAGAATCGGGATGTATAATTTATTTAAAGATTAGTTAAATAAATGATATATGAAGTATATTATCTTTTTTTTGTTTACGAATGATTTTGAGTTCTATATATTAGTTTGAATATTTTAAAATTAATTTTTATTACTGCATTTTTGCATATAAAATCTATATATTTTTCATGTTGAACATATTAAAATTGTACTACATACTTTGTAAATTTAATGTGTTAGAAAAAAAATGATGTTTTATGGATTTTGTACTTCTATTCTCAGGGTTTTTTTTTTTTGAAAAAGCATAAAATGCTTATATATTATTGGAATCAAAATTAAGAACATTAGAATAAAAGTTGGAGGGCTACTATTCCACTCCACTGAATTAGTTATAGAAACAACTGATCAAACTAATAAATGAGAGGCTAATTTGCTGATTTTCTAACAATTGAACTGACAAGGAAAGATTATTATCCATCAATTGTTTATAATAAAAAATGGAAGAACCAACATAAGAATTCTATTGCTTTGTCATCTTTAATGGTTGTACTGCCAATAAACAATCAGATTCTAAAATCCCCTTTGTAAACCATACTTCTATTTTATCCAACTTGGCACTTCCTTTATACTAACAACTTCAGCCATTAATGACCCTTGCATGACGTGTAGCTTCATCATTCCACCACCTACACAATCACCTAAGTGATCTCTAATAATCCACCCAGCACTTGCTGCTCCATTATCAAGATGATATGCTGCATCCACATTACATTTCAACGTGCCACTCACAGGAGGACTCCATTTAGCTATATTAACTATATTGTCATTAGGGGTAGAAACTTGCCTTGACACCTGAGGCTGCTGCCACATAAGTAAATAGCCTTGAGCTCTTCGAACAACTGTTGCTGCTGCATTCACCTTGTTCTTCTATACCCTGTCATTTCTATTCATCCATAACTCCCACGCTAAAATAAGGGCAAGCTCATGTTGTTCCTTATTCTAGTACTTCCACATTATCCCGAGCCATTCTGCAAAGTTACTTGCTATTCCGGACCATCCTAAAGACGATCTAAGCCATACATGCTTAGCAAATGTACAAGTAACCAAGCAATGAAATGAAGTACTGTCTCCTCCTCACAACCACACACAGCACACAAAATAGGCACTTCAACCCTTTTGGCAATCAAGTTCACCTGTATGGTAAAATATTTATTACCGATCTCCATATAAAATTTAATATTTTACCTGGTATCTTAGTCTTCCAAATGGCCTTCAACAACACCTTATAATCCATGGGTGGCAATACACGAGTGGAATATAACACCATACCCACTTTTGACACTATATATACCATTCGCAGTAAATTTCCAAGACCAAATATCTATGGGAGCGTGCGATGATAATGGAATAGACAAAATAGCTGTCGCCTCCTCTATAGAAAATAAACCATTTATCAGATCAACGTCCCATATATTCATCTGTGGCATCATCAAATCTGCAACTCTAAAGTTCTAAAATAAAAAGTAAGCGATTGTGTCAAATAAGATTACCAGCTTGATTGGTAAAAGAGATGCATCGAAAATTTAAATCCATCACAGTTTCAGTATCAAATACCAATAAACACCAATTTGTTTGGACAATATTATACTTTTCAATGCGTGAAGTAACAGTTATAGACTGAAAAAAATCAGCAAATTCAATTATTTTTTATTAATATTAATGTTGTTCAGGAAAAGTTTAAGAGTACCAAGAGCTATACCAAAGCCGTCAGACCTCCCAATACACTGTATCCTAATCTTGGCGTTGTTAACCGTCTTAACTAACATCAACCACAAAAACGCAATCACTCTGAAGGTGGCAAAACGCCAATCACATTAAAAGAGAATATAATGTATAAATTGAACTCAACATCAGATAATTAGTCTTTTTTCCTGCAAAGATACACTAATTAACAGATTACAAGCAAATCAAGTTAAAAGTATCAAGTTAAATTCCTTAATATTTCATTAGCAAATTGAGAAACTCAATTGAGCTTGATTCATTTCATATAAATAACAAATTACAAATTAAAAAAAAAAAATACATCTTTCTATTTTCTTACATTTTGTCCGTAAACAAATAAACAATCAAACGACTCGAAATAAGAACAGCAACATGATTTGTGAGATAAACAAATCACCTGCTAAACAAAGGTATACCATGGCAAGAATTTGCACATTCTTTGCTATTTCTCTTTGCTTCTCTCTAGCTTTTCGTCCAAACAAACAGCCACAAAACCAATAAATCAAATAAAAGAAAGAGGGAGTGCATAATAAACTGCGTCCTTCAAAGCAGCAAAGAGAGAAGAGACTATTATAAGGGCCAACATGAATGTTGTTGGAGGGTTTTTTTTCCTTTTTTTTTTTACAACTTTTGATAAAAACATTTTAATGGATATCTCAGAGCCAATTCATACCGATCTCCAGTCACAAGTATTTTTTTCAGCTTTTGGATTTTTGAAATTCTGATTCTTTTTCTCTTTCATTGTGTAGCAATTGGGTTTATGAAGGACTCTTTAGTGTACCTTGATTTCGAACCTCACTAATTCGAACCATTTGGTACATTGAACAATGTTATTTAATACATTTAATATTTCTAAATTAAAGCTCATCAGCACCAAGAAACATGAAAAGTGAAACAGAAAAAACATTAAACGTTATTTGCATAGATATAAAAAAACTAAAAGAAAAGCCAAAGATAGACAATATTTTGCTAAGTTATTCATTTGATGTCTTATTTATTGGACCACTTGGAACGAACTTCTCACTTCTCCCACAGATTGATCAGTAGTATCAGCAAACTTGCGCTAGATTGTTCCAGGCTTGGGCTAGAAAGAAGAGTTTCTTCAACCTCCATATTTTCTTGTGATAATTTCACCGTCAGATTGTTTAGTAGGTTCCTTGAGTCATGATTCCTTAACGCTACCCTGATCGGTAACCATGTTTCTAATGCATTTGCCAATACATATAAAACTAAACACTTACATTTACTTGTCTCTGTGTGTTGAACCATACTAGTTTTTATAAAATTAAATTTAAATTATAAATACTTTTTCAAAATCAAATTAGTGGATAAATATGTAACAAAAACATTTTCCAAACAAAACAGACCAAGATTTTTCCCTCTTTTTTTTATAAGGAAATGTATTATTGGATAAACACTCACTAAGCTTTTTTTTTTTTTCTTTTTTCCTTTACGAATAAAAAGATAACAAAAGATTAAGTTCTATCCATATATAAAAAGAAAAAAAAAAACAAAAAGAAGAGATATGAATATATAATCTTAACTGAAAATACATATGAATCTTACTTGAATAGATAGCTTAGAAAGTTTCAAGATTTTGAAAACCAACTATGAAAAAATAATCAAGAATTGCCTATAAATAACATAACCAGTATTAGAACCATAAGTACCACTACAAAATCTAACAAAGCCATGGCTGAAAGCTTAAGTTCTATTCTCATTATCAATCTTTTATGTGTTGCTTTCTTTGCCATTTCTACTACAGCAGCTAGAAATGGACTGAAAAAGCCATTAGACGCCACCACATTAGGCGGAGATGATGTTTCCTTTACTGGGACTAACTTCACTTATGTCTGTGACTCTTCTAGGTATGCTGCCCTTGGATTGGACATGGCAAATTTTGCCTTCTGTGACAAGTCCCTTCCTTATGATGTTAGGGCCAGAGACTTGGTAAACCATATGACATTGCAAGAAAAAGTTCAACAGCTTGGACATGAGGCTTATGGTGTGCCTAGGTTAGGGTTACCTAAATATAATTGGTGGTCTGAAGCCTTGCATGGTGTGTCCAAGACAGGCCCTGGAACTTTCTTTGATGAAGTTGTTCCTGGTGCAACTAGC
>CANUEX010086238.1:0-52413 GCA_948099535.1 Jatropha multifida | reverse complement strand
GAGACTAAATTGGATATTGCTAAGTTTCTTGAATTGATATTTTCTTGAAACTGTATTGATATTATTTTGTTTATTTCAACACAGGGCAACTATTGAATTTTAAATATTGAATTCTAAGTGAGGAATTTCTACTGTTACTGTTAAAGTGTTTAATTTGAAAACTCTATATTGGGTTTTAAAGTTGAGTATATGAAAAATATTTTCATAAGGAATTTCAATTACAATTATTGATAATATTGGAAAGTTATGAATTTACATATCAATTTATAAAATAGCACCACTAAGCAATTTGCTTAGTGATAGTGTTTTTTGTACTATCGCAGGAAAAGGAAAGGAGAAGGCAGGAGAGTGAGTCCTACTCATTATGGGATTTCTTTAAAGTCTAGTGTAAATAGTGTGCTACTGAAGTAGCTAGCGTATGTCTAGTGTAATGCTCTAGGTAGTTGGTCTGAATACCTTATTAATGGTCTAAAAACCCTATTGTGAGTATGAAAACTCTATTTTAAGCCTGAATGCTTTTGGAGTTGGTATGAAAACCTTGTTTTAATCTTGAATGCTTCCGATAGTTGGTCTGAGTACCCTGTTAATGGTCTGAAAACCCTGTTGTGAGTCCAAAAACTCTGTTTTAAGCCTGAATGCTTTTTAAGCTTGTCTAAAAACCTTATTCTAGCTTGAATGCTTTTGGAGTTGGTTTGAAAACCTTGTTGATGGCCTGAATACCTTGGTAATTGATCTGAATACCCTGTTAATGGTTTGAATACTGTGTTGTGAGTTTGAAAACTCTATTTTAAGCTTGAATGCTTCTGGAGTTGGTCTAAAAACCTTATTTTAAGCCTAAGTGCTCTCAGTAGTTGGTCTAAATACCTTTGTTAATGGTCTAAAAACCCTATTGTGAGTTTGAAACTCTATTTTAAGCCTGAATGCTTATCGAGTCGGTCTAAAAACTTTGTTTTAAGCCTGAATGCTCTTGGTAGTTGGTATGAATACCCTATTAATGGTCTAGAAACCCTATTTTGAGTTTGAAAATTCTATTTTAAGCCTGAATGCTTTTGGAGGTTGTCTGAAAACCCTATTGATGGCCTGAATACCCTGGTTGTTAGTCTGAATATCCTGTTAATGGTCTAGAAACCGTGTTGTGAATTTTAAAACTGTATTTTAAGCCTGACCACTTTTGGAGTTGGTCTATAAACCTTCTTTTAAGCTTAAATGCTCCTGGTAGTTTGTCTAAATACCTTGTTAATGGTCTGAATACCCTATTGTGAGTCTAAAAGCTCTATTTAGCATGAATGCTTCTGGAGTTGGGCTGAAAATCTTATTTTAAGCCTGAATGCTCTCGATAGTTGGTCTAAATACCTTGTTAATGGTCTAAAAATCTTATTGTAAGTCTGAAAACTTTGTTTGAAGCCTAAATGCTTATTGAGTTGATCTGAAAACCCTATTTTAAGCCTAAATGCTTCTGAAGTTGGTCTAAAAACCCTGTTGATGGCTTGAATACCCTGTTAATGGTCTGAAAACTATGTTGTGAGTTTGAAAACTCTATTTTAAGCCTTAATACTTCTTGAGTTGGTCTAAAACCCTATTTTGAGCTTGAATGCTTTTGGAGTTGGTCTAAAAACCCTATTGATGGCTTGAATACTCTAGTAATTGGTTTGAATACCCTGTTAATGGTTTGAAAACCATGTTGTGAGTTTAGAAACTCTATTTTATGCCTGAATGCTTCTGAAGTTGGTCTGAAGGCCCTATTTTAAGCATGAATGCTTCTAGAGTTGGTCTGAATACCTTGTTAATGGTCTGAATGCCCCGATAGTTAGTCTAGATACCCTATTAATGGTTTGAACACCCTGTTAATGGTCTAAAAACCCTATTTTATTCTTGGCGCTGTTGCCACGTTTGAACTATGATTACATTATTTACATTATTTTATTGACTGTATCACTAGCTGCCCTTGTTTTTGGCTTTTGGCACAGGTTGCCCTGTTTTGTATTAGTACTGCACTGGATTGCTTTGAATTTTACTAGTTTTCTAATTTTGGCACTAGTTACTCTGTTTTGAACCATGACCATACTAGATTAAACTAGTCTTTATCTCAATTCTAACTACCCATTTACTGATTGATTAATTGCATTAAATGCTTATTCCTGAATATTGCACTGGCTGCTTATTTCTAAATATTGCGCTGGTTGCCTATTCTAAGCATTGCATAGGTTGCCTCTATGTGAATGTTGACTGATTGCCTATGTTAGGTTTGCCTTAGTGCTAATCGTCCTATTTGAGTATCTTAGCGTTGGTTGCCTTGTTATGACCTGCACTGGCTGCTTGATTTTTAAGATTATTTTGGTGTTGATTATCCTATTTTATTGAGTTGGCGCTAATGGCCTAGTTATGAGTCTGGTGGCACTGATTGCCCTATTATGAATTTGGTGGCATTGATTGACTTGTTTGTTGGATTGTTTTAGCATTGTTTGCCCTGTCTTATGACTGTCTTAGCGCTGGTCACCTTGTTTATGTCTGGCGGCACTGATTGCCCCTATTGTGTGTGCATTAGCATTGGTTGCATTTTGTGAGTCTAGTGGCACTGATTGCCCTATTATGTATGCGTTGGCGCTGGTCGCCCTGTTTGCTGGATGTTGTGGCACTAAGCGCCTTATTGTGAGTGATTTGGCGTTGATTGCCCTATTTTGAGTCCAGTGGCACTGATTGCCCTATTTTGTGTGTGCTGGCACTGGTCGCCTTGTTTGTTGGATGCTCTGGCACTGGCTGCCCTATTATGAGTGATTTGGCATTGATTACCCTATTTTGAGTCCAATGGCACTGATTGCCCTATTGTGTGTGCATCGACACTGGTCGCCTTGCTTGCTAGATGCTCAGGCACTGATCGCCCAATTATGAGTGTTTTGGCGCTGATTGCCCATTTTTGAATGTTCTAGCGCTAAACACCCTATTTTGAATGAATTGGCATTGATCGCTCTATTTTGAATGTTTTGGCCCTAATTACCCTATTTTGAATCTATTGGCGTTGATCGCCCTGTTTTGAATGTTTTAGCCATGATCGCGTTACTTGTAACTGTTTTGAGGCTAATCGAGCTGCTTATTAGGTTTGATCAAACTTGGCACTAATTGCCTGTTTTGGAGTGGTTGTACTGAATGCTTATTTTTTATTTTGGCACTAGCTGCCCTTTTCATTCTAGCTTTTTGGCATGGATTGTCCTGATTCACTTTGATTATTGACCTAAGAGTCATGGTTAGTACATAAAATAGTGTCCATGTATTGAATGCGGTGACCAATTCTGACATGGCTCAAGTTTCTGACTACGGTTATGGGTTTTTGGAAAAAGACTAGGTGTTGAAGGTAGGTTCAGTTGGATCTATATGATGGGTAGGATAGTTTGCACATTAGTGCTTGTCTTCTAGATTCTAGTGCCCAATTCTGGCTCAATTAAGGTTGGACACAAAGGTGTGCACAATTAAGCTTGTCTAATCTTAGATTCGAGTATAGTTGCGCTTATCTGATGGGTAGGATGGCCGACACATGGGTGCCTATTTTCTAAATGCTAGTGCAAGGTCTGATTTTGCCTCAAGTAACTGATTCAAAACTGGTTTAGGTCTCTAATTTGGCTGACATGCTTTCAAAACAATGCTAGGTGTTGAAGGTAGAAACAACTAGATCTGTTTGATCTTAAAAATGGTATAGTTGGTTTTGTCTAATGGGTACAGCTGGGACTAACTAGTGGGCACAATTGGGTTTGTCTATTGGCTACAGCTAAGTCTGTCTAGTGGTACAGCTGGGTCGTCTAGTGGGTAGAGCTGGGTTGTCTGGTGTGTAAAGTTTAGTCTGTTTGGTGGTTAAAATGGTTTGCGGGTGGGTGCCTATCTTCTGGATCCTGGTGTAAGGTCTGGTTTTGCATCAGGTAGCCATTTCTAAATTGGCTTAAGTTTCTAAATGGATCGAGGTGCTTTCATGAAAGACTGGGTATTGAGGATGGGCACAACTGAGTCTGTTTGATTTGCAAATTGCAAGGTTTGGTTTTAATTTAGGTAGCCATTTTTGAATTTAGCTCTGGGATTCTGGTTGGATTGGCGTGCTTTCAGGAAGGTCAGAGAATTGAAGTAGGCTTTGTAATTTTATGATTAACTCTGGCATTAGGTTGGGTTGAATTAATAAATTTTATGGATTTTCTTTTATTTTTATATTAAATTCAAGCAAGCTTAATGAATTTATGTCAAATATGCTTATTTGCTTATCTACTCGATGAATAGAACCATCAGGAAAAACATCAAACAAGTAAACAAAATCAACATTCATTTCATTAAACATCATAGAGAATTCATCACAATCAAAACCATCATTGCCAGAAATAGACACATCAATAGGGGTTTCAGCTTCCTAGAAGCTCTCTTCAATGCAAGCCTTGATCGCTTTTAGCATTTGATCCATAGGGTCTTCTTCCTCTTTAGCAATTTACTTCTTCTTTCCCTCCTCCTTGCCATGGACTGCCCCCTCCTCTCGTTCATCTCCTTTCTCCTCTTCTTCTACAACTGCTTACAGCCCTTTAACCGCCTCTAGCTCAGGTGTGTTCACCTCTATGTTTTTTTTGGCTCAGCCTTTAGCTCCCCATGAACAATGGTCAATCTTCTTGAAATTCTAACAAAACCTCTTCAAGTGTCTTTCTTGATCCCACCATGTATAAGTTCTTTGGAAGCAAAACATTCCTAAAATTAGGAAGTGGATTAGTTCTCATCTGGGCCTTGATTTCAACGAATCAGTGATCTTTCCTTCATCGATCAAGCTTTGTATTTCGTGCCTAATTCGTAGGCAATTGTTAATGCTGTGACTATTACCCTGATGAAAATGAGAATATGCATCTTGATTAAAATGCTTCAGTGAGTTAGCTGGAGGAGGTTTTGGTGTAAGCGAACTTAATAAGCTTGCTACTTTCATCTTCTCAAAAACCCTGGAAAGAGGAGTGCTAAAATCTGGACCTGATGAAGTTTTCAAAATGATATCCATATTTCTTATCTTCCCTAATTTTTTCTTCAATGGCTATTCCTACATTGTACACTTAGGAAAACTCGATTAATGACATGTAGTATAACTTCTCACGGAATGCTAGTAAGGTCCCGTCAATTAAGATCTTTATCTGCTTTTCAGTGTCAAGTCTATTCCTCATTTGAGTTACCTTGTAATGCATAAAGGGTTCATCGGGCTTCTATACTGTCGCTTCTAGTTCCCTTAAATTAACACCCATATGGAGGTTGTAAGCATACTCTTTAAGCAAGATCATAGTAAGCTCACTCCAATCTCTTATGAATTTCTTATTGAGGTGGTAATACCATGTTTGAGAAAAATCCATCATGGACATTGGGAACATCTTCAAAATATCTCTCAATGGCAGTCCTGCCAATTCTATAATCGATTTATACTACATCAAATGCATCTTCAGATCACCACTTCTGTTATATTTTACCACCTTTGGCATCTTATAAGTCATCGGAGTCATATGTCACAACCCCAATTCATCATCATCATCCTCGTTTATGTCCACATACTGGTCCATGCCTTTAGGCTTTATAAACAAGTACAGCTTTTCTAGCTTCTTATCTAATTTCTCGAACTATTCTGAAACCATTAGCTCAGCCTCAATCTTTTTAGCAGATATCTTTTTAAAGAACTCCTCATCTTTCCATATGTCATCAACATGCTCTTTCTTTATAGACTCGTCATTGGCTCCTTATCCTTTTTAGATAACTACCTTTTCTTTTCCCTTATCAACTTTCAGGAATTTTTCAAAGCTAGATGTCACCATCTTTTCAATCATCTTTCCATATCAGCCATGGAAATATTATTTTCACCCATTTTTCAAATGGGTGTAATAACCTGCAACTGTTTGAGCTGTAGAAAATTTAACCTCAAGGTGTGAGCCTATCGGATTGGAAGGAATTGAGCTTGGCAAACCAATGGGGGTTGAAGGTTCTTCAATTTTGACCAAGCGGTTCTCTGTCCTCAACCAGCTACCTATCTTTGGCGCTTTCTTTTTGCGGGGTGCTATCTTGTTTATACAAAATAGATTTTAGAAATATAACATGATGCATGTACGACTGAATGCATGTCTTATGGAATGACACACGAAAACATCACGCAGTCATAACATCATGAAATGTAACTAGTGTTATACTCCATCATGGCTCTATTTAGATTGCTCAAACTCGATGTTGAAGAAGGCTTAGAAGCAAAACGTGCTCTATTTTATAACCCAACCATAAAATGATATTAGTTTTTTTGCTTCGCTTTCCTTTTGCCTCAAGTGTAATACTACTTAGTTACGGTCTTTCATTTTTTTATTATATATTTTTATTTGCACTATTAATATTTGGCTAAAAAATATAGATTCTTCCACTACTCCAAAAATGAACTATTTGCATTGTTTACAACAGTTAAAATCTCAAAGCTTAAGATGTTTGATAAGGCCTTGCATCCCTTAGGATCAAGTGACCTATGTCTTTAAGGTGGCCAATGATTATGCGCGTGATCATGAATTGAGCCTCTACTCCTTAGAATAGGGTCGTCATATCAAGTTGTATTTGCTTCATTTCAATCGGAAGTTGATGTGCCTCTCTTAGTAGGACTTCTTTTGTTGTAGTCGAAGTTGGAGGCACTTCCCTCTTAAGACATTTAGACCTCAACATTATTGGCAATATCTGAAAGAGTTCTTTTAACTCATTTTGCTTCAGTCTTTTGTCCTTTGGCTTGATCGTCTAGATCGAGCCATAATGGAATATACTTAAATGGTTATAAAAATTTAAATTAGATGATGCATTAATTTAGCACATCACAAACATAATATTTATATACAAATAAAGGAGGACGGGAGTTAGAAATGCATGTCCTACACCCTTATAACTCCCACACACAATTCATCGTCAATATTCTCTTTCTATTCCTAGGACATACAAGTTAGGCGCATAGACCAATATGGGGTTTTAGATTGATGTCTCTCATATTTATTTAATGAATGCAAGAAATAAAATTTATTAAGATATTTCCTAAAGGAATGAACTAAGGTCTATTACATGGGTTTTGGCTAGGTATATAATGTCTTAGTTTCTATAAGCGAGAATCGGTTGTTTCCTTCCATTTGGTTTAGGTCTACGTAAAAGATGATAATAGATTATGCCAATTCTTTTTATAATTACCAAATGGTACATGACTTATGGGTGACGTATAATAGCGTCGGATCGCAACAGTCGACTATAGTGAAAGGATCACATCCCCAATATCACCTAAGGGTATGGGGTAGAATGGAGATTAAGAAGAGATATTATGCATGAATGAGAAATTATATGTACATAAAAATAAACTCAATTTACAATTAATAACACTATCAATAAATATGAATATTTGGACAACTTATGGAGTTAACTCTCTATAAAGAATTCCACAGTGGAGTCGCCAGGCTGAGGACGATGGTTTTTTCGCCATCTCATGGTTCTCCCAAAAGTCATTTGAGAAAATCGAATCTAATAGGTTTGATTTATTTTAATTATTAAAATCATTCCTTTTATCAAATCTATTTAATCCTCATGAAAATGGTTCCCTTACTTTAGTAAGGATTTTATTTATTTTTGGAGTCGCCACCCTTACTAGGAAAAATTCTCAAATTAATCGATTCTTTGGAATTTATTAATTTGGTTTTAACTAGAGCAGGGTTCGGGAGTTGAGTACGAAAATGGAAGGTGTTAGGCATCCATTTTGTCTAGTGAAAATCAGCTTCCTAGTTGTTCAAAAATTCAAAATTAATTAATAATATGATTAACTAAAAATTAAGATGTAAAATATTTTTATACATTTATTTGAAAACATGTTATTCATACAAATTTTTGCAAATATAACATACATAAAGCATAAAATAAACAATCATAAAAAAGGAGGGATTAGAAAAGAATTACAACTCGTATCTTAAAATACAATCTACTCATTATTCCTGACAAAATTTTTATTTCCTTAAATTATTACAACTAGACAATAATATGGATCCTTTACAAACAACAATAAAAATACATTATAATTTCAAAATATAAATCCTAAACAAAAATTATAATAAACATCTATAAACCAATAATAATAAGGATTCTTATGGATCCATTATAAATTACAAAAAAATAATAATAAATTACATTATAATTCCAAATCATAAATAACAAACGTAAGAAATCACAAATATTTAGAGAACCATAAATCAATGATCAAATTAATATACATACAATCACTCAATATGATGAAAAAAATGTAAGTGTTAATTAGGGATGAAGCCAGGATTTAAATTCAGGGAGAAACAAATATTTAAATTCATGAGTAGGGGCTAGCAAAGTGATGAAGTTATGTTGAGATTTGTTGAAGGTCTTATATTCATCCAATGGTAAGGTAAGCTATTTTTCGTATTTTTTTTTTGAGGATTAGATCAACATAAAATAAAGAGTAATATAATAAAGTGTATAAAAAATGTCAGTTGAGTAAAATAAAAACATAAAATAAAGGGTAATAAAATGAAATGCACAACATAAATTTTAGGAGTGTTAGATCAACATAAAATAAGGAGCAATAAAATAAAATGCATAAAATAAAGAGCAATAAAATACATGTTAGATGTTACAATATCCATCTGGATAAAAAATAAGTTTTATGCCAAAAGCTTAACCTACTTTGATCTTGGAATATAAATACAAATTCCTATATTTTAACAAAAAAAATTTACAATAACAATATAAAAAAAAATAAAATAAATGTTAGATGTTAGTGTACTCATCCAGATCAAAAATAAGTTTTATGTCAAAGGCTTAACCCACTTTGATCTAGGAATTTAAGTACAAATTCACATCTTTTAACTAAAAAAATTTAATACTAAAATTAAAAGAAAATAAATATTAGAAGGAGTTTAGACTCTCAGTTTACCTTTTTTTGAAGAAAAATTTGTGATTTGCTTGAAAATGGTGAAGAATACCTTATGAACTTGATTCTTGAGCAAGGATCTGAATTTGAGTTGAGTTGAGAGATTTGAGTCGTTTAGAGAGTTTAGAGATTTGAGAAACAAAAATGGAAGATTTTTGCTAAGCCACCAAAGACTTACTTTCTCTCCAAAATTGGCAACTTCCCGCTCGCTTCCCTAATGCCTCTATTTACAGGCAAATGGGAGGGTATTCCCTATTTAGGGCTTAAGTAGCAAGTGGGTTCCTAATGTGCCTCCTAAGGCCCACTTATGGGCCCCATGAATTGGTCAGGTCCATTTTTTACAAAATCAGTCCAGGTGGTGCACAAGGCGATCCGAGACTCCAAGAAGCACTCGAGGCATCCCAAGACACGTTTTGGGCCTTGTTTCGATTCAAAACCTAAAAAACGTGAAAATGACCCAATAGGTCACATTTTTGAAACTCAGATCACCACTATGAGAATTAGATTCATCGGATACCTGAATTCATTTTATCACAAAAGGTCATCATCACTGAGTCATTTTAGGGGCAAAAATTAAGCGTCTACACTTAGCTTATAGATTCCAAAAACCATACAAGTCTATAGTTCGATTGCTCATCATCTCTATTTCCATTTATTCTTAGAAATTAGGTTTTTTTATTAATAAAAAATCACTAATTACTGACAATTATAACCTTAAATCTCATCTAAATCACAACAAGTCTTATTTCGTTCGACTTGCACAGGTCATTCTCTTCTTAATATCAACATCCTAAAATGAACATGATCATTCTTACTTATCTAATTCATATATAGTATATATAAAAAAAAATCCAATAATTGAGTAAATTATCTTTACATGTCCTTTGTCATTCACCATTTTTTTTAATCCTTATGACACGATATTTATATAGCAGATTTATCTAAATTTTCTTAGAGAAGTCATTTACTTTTCTAGAATCATGGAATCTCATAGTAAACCGACATCCTTGCATATAGTTTACATAGCATATAGGATCCAATAGACACTTCAAATGTTAAAAACAGTACAAAGTCATCGGAATAAAATTTTCCACTTGTCCTATAATCGACCATAAGGTATCAAAGTTATACAAATTCCATAATTTACACATAAGAGTTAAAATAATTTGATTCTTATGAAAAGCAACCATTTACTTTTCTTATAACCATAGCAATCCATATTATCTATAATATCCATATATCTTATAAATGATTTATGAAAAATTAAAATATACTTACTCCACAATATATTATTATTTCTAATAACTAGCGGCTACTTCCCATATTCAAAGTAAACAACCTCAAAACATGAATCATTTAAGTCTCATAAATTACACATGTGCAAATATACTATATATACCTTTTTAATTCACCAAAAGAAGTAGTTATCCTTAAACTTATAACAATCCTTTAACCAAAATTCATGCAAATATCATCAAAACTCATATACTTGGATTACACCCTAATTATATAAATTCTAGTACCTAAAACTCGAACCATAAACTATATTCACTTGAAAATTCCAAAAACTCATTCCCAATATATCCTTCACTAGGTACATATGAATATATATACATATGTTCATGTTTTATGCATACACATCATATTAGTTCATACATCACTTAACATGTTTAGATCTTATACAAATGCTATCTCATATATAATAAGTTCATAAGTCAACATATTTTTATAATGACATGAGTTTACATATGGAAATTTATTTTCATTGATAAACAATCTTTTCATCGTTCAAAATCTTTATAAAACCACATTTGAAAGCTAAATTTTCTTGCATCCAAATACCCTCAAAGAGAAAAATCTTCTTATTAAAAGTCAAATCATTCAATAGCAAAGTGAAAAGATACATTTCTTAAAAATTTAGGCTAAATAAACCTTTCTTTAACACATTCATACTATCTATATCATGGATGCAAATCAATTTGAAAATCAAATCCATAATTTCAAGCCAAGTCTCAAGTATATATAAAGTACACAAAAATCATATTGACTCTAAAGAGGAGAGAAAACAATTATTTTAATGCCTCAGTAATATCATCACATCTCTAATAAACATATCAATCTTCCATCCTTAATTCTTAAAAATTTCTCCAAGGAGTGACTCTTCCAAACTACCCAGACGGGTATAATTAAAAAAAATCATCAATGACTTACATATACTACCTACTATGACATTATTCTCCAATAGTAGGTCATATTACTATCATATTCTAAAACATTTATCCACATTCCATCTCCAATAAAAATTTATAAAAGATCCACTTTAGAGTCATATTTTTTTATCAAACTTATATGACATGTATCTTCATCTAATTACTTATATTCCTCAAATCAGACTTAAACCTAGAATTATCTAAATCTCAGCTTTGATACCACTAAGTATAACACTTGTCACACGGTCTTGAAGGATTAGATGGTGGAAGCCACATTTGGTGTTAGAGGCACTAACCTAGATCACAGATTAAACTTAAAACTAATATATGAATTAAGAGTGGTTAAGTATTTACAAGTCTAGTAAGTCAATAATTTTTTTTAACTTAGAAAGTATTTTGGAAAATCCTAAAAAAAATGCAAGAGTTTTTCCTAAACACTGGACTTAACTAAAATCCTGTGAATATAAAACCCTTCCAATTTAATTTCTCAACATTCAATAACTCCAATATGTTCAAAATCAATCAATCTGAATAAATAACTCAAAATCATGAATCTCCTTAGATGTAAATTCCATAAACGTTCATGCAAAAATAACTCAAGTCTTAATTCTACAACTGCAATCATTAACCTATACATGCCATAAATCCAAATACATAGAAAGACTTAAATTAAAGACTACAAAAAAAAGATCCTTCAGCTGTGATGCTAATCTTGGTATACTAATAATACCCTCGGTCTATAACTTGACATGATGAAAATCGATGTGCTAAGTATAAAACTCAGTGGTTCTCATAGATCATATACTTTCCAAATGTTGTGATGACAACATACTTTCAAATAAAGATTCCATAATCAAGCTCATAAATAAATAATCATTTGAATAGAAAACATGCGTAAACATTTATATTATAATCATTAGAAGCATATAAGTCAATAGTACTCATGCTTGAATCATATTATATCATATAAACCCTACTTAAGCATTTATCCTACATATAAGCATGTTAAGCATGTAGCTATAAACTTGTCATAATCTATATCATGTAACTTCACTTATTGGCATAATCACATATGTACAACTAGAATCACATATAATTATTTCATTAAACATAACACATAAATCATAGAATTGAAGCATGTAAATATAAGTATAAGTTATAACTCACAAGTTCACATATCATGAACTATTATCTTATTAAGTCAGATTCTTTTAAATATTTTACTTATGGGCTCACATACATTTAGTAGAAAATGAAGAATATTAGATTTTAGAAATAGAGTCAGAGATGCTTTAAAAGCCAACAAAATCAAAGGGGCTTTAAAAGCCAAACAAAAGTAGATAGAGCGCATTTGCTCATACAGAGTGCACCCACGTGCCAAGCATATAATCATAACTATATCCAAAAAATAGAATTGCATCAAGTGCCAAGCATGCTCATGAAACAGACTAAATCCAAATCACACGACAATTTCACACCAAGTATAGTAGAGCCCGAAACTTTACTTGCTTTCTATAAATCATAAAAGTACTTATAAAACATTACTTGTCCGGATAGTATATGGCTTATACATGATTTATGTTAGTTCATATGTCCTTGAAACCATTTAATAGATGGAATGTCTTATATGCCTTAAATCCAAGTAAATAGGATAAAATCCTCATAATCATACATTAAGAATCTCATAAAGCATATCATAAATACTCATGAGGTTATAAATGGCAATTAAAATTTTATTAACTCTTATAGCATACAAGAATTATGCTTAAGGGCTCATGAAAACTTTCAAATCTCAAAGAGGCTTAAAAATCACATAACTTCCTACATAGGTGTAAAAATCATATTTTTATTTGCATAATATATATTTTATCACTAAGTATGTTGACCATGATTTCATCACCCAGGTATACAAATAGGCTTGATTTTGGGTTGCAAGGCATAACATGCATGAGCTAAGGCACCATGGATCTCTCCCATGACACCAATACATAGGAAAACTTGTCATGGTTCCAGCGCATCAAGAATCAATTCAATCAGACATCGTTTCAACCTCAAACCAACTTCCAAAAGTGGAAGATTCATAAATCATAGATAGCACCTTGAGTTCTAAGGCATAATGGGCCTAATCTAAGGCATCATGGGCCCTACCATGATATTAAACATAGAAAAATTTGACATGATTCCAACGATGTGAGTATCAGCTCGATCGAACGTTGTTTGGGTCTCGAATGGACCTTCGAAAGCTGAAGGACTCTAATTGGACCAAAAAAGGGCAAGAATATAAATCTACCTGGGAGGTATCGACCACTTGTGTAGCAGCACCACCTAGTCCAGAATTGATACTGCCGATAGGGCCTTTAGCAACCTTGTACGGTACTGCCAGGGAGTGGTACGGTACCGCTAGAAGGCTATGAAGTACCGCCAAGAAATTGTGTTGTATCGCTGCATATAGGCTGCCAGCCCTTTTTGCCTATAAAAAGGCACTTCCAACCCCTCATTTCCTCACCTCTTATGGCTTGATTGAATTTTTCTCAAGCCTTAATGACTCTCTCTCTCTCTCTGAAATGGTATTCTAAGGAAGTCCAATTTTTGCTCTTCTTCCTTAGTTGAAAAAAAACTCGCCTTGGTTCTTAAAAGTCCATCCTTTCGACTTTCACTTACACTTTGGTTTTCTTGAGACCAAAGCTACTAATTAATTAATTAAGAATTAATTAATAATACATTAATTAACAATACTATAAGGAATAAATTAGGGTGATCATTCCTATCCTTCGCAATATTTTAGAACAAGACTTGATCTCTTTAATCGAGAAGGCGAATCATGAAACTCCAATGTCACACGCATGCACAAACCAACCTTCCAACCCAAACTGATGTAGGGTATAATCATTAAAATCAGAACTTTTTAAAATTAAGCCTAGTCAGTCTAACACCTAATATCTGTCAAGCCCAGTTCGTCTGGCACCCAATGCATGTTAAGCCCAATCTATTTGGCACTCAAGCCCAATCCGTCCGACACCCCTTAAAAGCCCATTCTAAGAATGGGAAAACTTTACCATCCTAATCGATGGTAGAACTTTGTGCGATCTGATCCTCATATAAGCTAGGTACGAAGGCATACTTACGGATTTCAGCCTAGGTGGCAAGCCCCCAACCAAAAATGACCAGTCGAAATTTAGGGAAATGTGTCACACGACTTAGAATACTCGATAAATGAGGATAGAGTCAGTCTCCACTCTGAATTACACACCTTTTTCAATAATTATGCTTTTAATGTTTGTTTATAATTATCATGCATTATAAGTATGATCATGCATCAATAATCTAACGTTCATGCAATACCTTAATTTTGATTTCTCAATGATGACCCAAACCATTGATTCCTAGGCAAAGAAGTCAAAAACCTATTTTTCAAATCTAATGATTCAAGGCTAGTGCATTTTATCATTGTGGCACACGAATGGAGTCAATCACGAGGCTATTCCTTAGTCTTTTCCCAAAAAATAAAAACAAGTTAAGGTGGAAACTCTATCACATCACACACCTATCAAAGTGCTCTAAAGAGCTAACCCAACACACTTAAAGTGCTAATCGGGTCATAATCGAAAACAAAACAAAAGGAACCGTAAGGATTTGCTCCTAGTTTTGGTAATGAACCAACCCATCGGCCCATATAGTTAGACTCTGTCCTTCAAATCTTTCTTGTGGCACTCTGAAGGGGGCTCAAAGCTGGCGACTCCATTAGAGACTAACATTTTTTACAAAACGAAAAAAATGTGATAAGAGGACTACCGTATAGGCGTTGAATCTCTAGTTTGGGTCTTATTGAGAAATCACCTTTTGCATACATTCAAATGCATCATTTGCGATCCTTTCTCGTCATTATCATTAAGCAAACTGAGTTGCTATTATCACTTATGGGAAATCTTCCTTAAAGCTACCCCGGGTTGAGAAAGCTACTCACCCAATCTTGTGCACCTTCGTTCCTTTTGGTAGGGTAAAGGTTTCAGCATACTAATTATTGCGTTTGATACGACATGGTCAAATGATGAGGTATATTTCAACTCTTGTGGATGGGACCTTTAAACCAAACCACCAAAAGTGTGTAATGAGCCTAGAATCGATCCCTAGGATTATATGCACCCAAAATAACATGAAACCTTTTTTGCATAACATTCACACATTCAAGCACTTCATGTTATAGAGTAAGAAGTAACATAAAAACCATCTAGTGATCAACCAAAGCACCAATTAGTGGTTAACCTAAACATCGTCTAATGGCAAAACCCTAAAAATCATCCAATGGTGAACCTAAGCACCAACCAATGGTCAAACCTAAAACCAACCAGTGGTCAAACATAAACACCAATAGTGGTCAAACCTAAAAATGAACTAGTGGTCAAACATAAAAACCAACTAATGATTTATAAATCCTTACCCGAGGAGATATGTCCAACCTCTCTAGGCCTCAAACACTAACCTGAGTAACCTCAAATTACCAAAAGCCTTAAATCAAACCTAAGCACCTAAGCACCTTAAATCATTAACTGTGGACAATGCCCGATCAAGTTCTCAAATCTTCACTTATGCATTGCTTTCCATTATCTTAAGCCTCTAACACTGACTTGAGCAAACTCAAATTACTAAAAGCCTTAAAGCAGATTTAAGCACCCCAAAATTCCAAACTAGGGGCAATGTCTGATCATGCCCTCAAATGTTGACTCGAGCATTGCTTTCTAGTCTCCTAAAGGCTCAAACTCAAATTACTAAAAGCATTAAAATAGACTTAAGCACCTTTTATTCCCGAACTAGGGGCAATTCCCGATCAAGTCCTAAAATCTTGACTCAAGCATTGCTCTCCAATTTCCTAAGCCTCATACATTGACCTAAGCACCCTCAAGCTATCCTAATCCTAAAACACCAACTTGAGAATCCTTTATTAAGAGCCTTAAAACAGACCTAAGAACCTTTTATTTCCAAACTAGGGGCAATTCTCGATCAAGCCCTCAAACCTTGACTTGAGCTTTGCTTTCTAGTCTCCTAAAGTCTCAAACATGGACCTAAGCACCATCAAAATTATGAAAAGCTTTAAAATAGACCTAAGGATCTAAATTAGGGGCAAAGTCGTGATCTAAGTTGCAAATCGATTTGAGCTATTAAAAAGCCTTAAGCCTGACATAAGCACCTAAACTGAGGGCAAAACCCTAATACAAGCCTCAAACCCTAACCTAAGCTACCAAATATTTAAAAGCCTCAAAACCAACCTAAGCTACCAAAAATCCTTAAACCTGACCTAAGCACCTAAACTAGGCATAAAGCCTCGATCCAAGTCTAAAACATTGACCTAAGCTACCAAATACCAAAAATCTTCAAACCAACCTGAGCTACTAAAAGACTTAAACCCTAACCTGAGCTACCAAAAAACCTTAAACTCAACCTAAGCACTTAAACTGGGGGCAAAGCCCTGATCCAAGTCTCAATCCTAAACATGAGCTACCAAATATCTAAAGCCTCAACTGAGTAGCCTCTAGTTACCAAAAAGCCTCACCCGAGCACCTTAAAATTCTTAAAGCCTTAAAACTTGACGTAGGCACCTAAACTGGGGCAATGCCCCGACTGAAGCCTCAAATGCTGATTTGAGCATTGCCTTCTAAATTTTCCAAGCCTCTAACCCTAACCTGAGCCACCAAAAGCCTTAAATCTAACTTAAGCATCCAAACTAGGGGCAATGCCTTAATCAAAAGCCTCAGGTATTGGTATGAGTATTTCCTTCCAAATCTTCCAAACCTCAAAGCTGACCTAAAATTTGACCTGAGTGCACTTCAAATCTTGAAGACCAGCCTAAGTCCACCCAGAGTCTCAAATTTGAACTAAACAACCTCGAATTACAAAGATCCTTAAATTAGACTTAGCATCTCAGATTTCCAAAAACCAAAATTACCAACCCAAATATCATGGAATGCTTTGAACCTGATCTAAGCAAGCACTAACCACTCTTTTTGGCTGTTTCTTTTAGGGAATAAAGAACGGTTGCTAATCCCACTATAGAACTAATATAGATGATCATTGACATGATTCGAGAATAAGAAACCCACTTTCAAAACCTACTTACTAAGCAACAAGAGAGGCTTTAAGTTGCCATGATAACTCAGAAAGAAAACATCCTGGAGGAAGTAAGGCTCATATTGAGCACTACCTAAAATGGTCCACCACAGAACCCTCTTCCATCTGCAGTGCAAAACATGGAGTCTGATGAGAATAACCGTCACCGAATCCCCCCAATCCAATATGTTGGCAACCTGACTGCTAATAACCCAAATCCTAAAGGTGCTACCACCTCCGACATTACTACCCCTTTGCCTCCAACCACAAAGCAATGCCCTGAACAATCCTCCCCTTCATTCTTCACAGGATGGAGGGGTATAGCTTATCGAATGCTGAATCATAACCTGAAAGAACCATTGCAAGCTCTTCCTCCACCCCCGAGTAGAAATATGGGGTCGGGAGAAGACCACCTCAACCCACAGCACTACCATAACATGGAGATGAGTCTTGCTCATCATAATCTTTAAACTGTAAGATAAAGACTTATAAAACCCTCTCCCTCATCCCCATGAGAAGTGGAGGGTTGAAGATCTTCCTTTTGCTTCAAGATTAGCTTACCACAGTCCTAACTTGGGAGCACAACTATCTATTTTCTACCAAAAAGCTCTCGACAACAACCTCATCTAGCCTTTTGCACTAAGAGCACCATCCATAATATTATCTAAAGGGTACAATGTCAATGCTTACTGCGCGTTCCATCAGGGGCCAGGGCATCACATAGATACATGTAAAGCTTGAAGAAATGGTATACAAGACCTCTTAGAGAGTGGCCGACTCACTCCCATCCAATCCATACCAAATACCTACACAGACTTCACTCTTCAACCTTAACTTAAAAGATAGAAAAGGACCTTGATTCTCTAAGAACCAGTGTAGCCAAGTGCTTTTCTTTAACCTAAATGTCTCAAATCTAACTTGAGCACCATCAAATTATTTCCTCCAAGTTGCACCCTTTAAACCTGACCAAAGCAAACTCAAAACCTCCTTTGTTTCCCCTCTTAACCCAAATGGAAATAGACCCCATCAAACCAAGCAGCTCTTCGAAACTAGTCCTTGGAAGAGGCTGTAGAGTAGTCCCTAGTATCCATTGAGTCTAAGTTTGAGTCACAAACAAAAAGTGAGTCAAAGTCCTATTCCTTAGAGTCTATCTTTTTTTTGTGTTTTTATCAGATCATAGTGGTCTTTTTATCAAACTTGGTGTAGATGCCTATCAAGGCTCTTTTATAATGAAAAGTTTCACTTTCCTTATTACCACTTTCTCTAGCTTGAGTAAGATTGTTGGCAAAAAAAATAACAATAAATAAATAAATAAATGTTGGCACTGAATCTGAATCTAGCATACATTTATGCATCATGGTAATCACGGGGCTGACAAAGCTCATTAGACAGTATTCGAATTGCTTCATAGTGGGATAAAATCAAAAATCGCTCCCACTTATGGACAAATCAAGCCGATCGAGAAGAGAACTCTGAAATAGAAGTCGGAGAACTCTTTGAGAATTAAGGATGGGGAACCTCCATCAGAACGCCAATCAAGGCAACACCTTACTCACTTGTATACGGGATGGAAGCAGTCCTCCCTATTGATGTTCAGATCAGTTCAGTCAGGGTTATGAGAGAAAGTCAGCTACCCAAAACAGAATGGGTCTAGAATTATCACAAGTAGTTGAATGTTATCGATGAGAAAAGACAAGAAGCTCTTAATCAGATTCAGAGCTATCAATAGAGAATAGCCAAACACTTTAACAAGAGAATCCGAGATCGAAAGCTTGAAGAGGGTTGTCTTGTACTCAAGAAAATTAGAGCTCTCGTGCAAAATCCTTGGGGTAAATTTAGGCCAAACTGGGAAAGCCCCTACATACTGAAGAAGATCCTCTCCGGAGGCGGCATCATCTTATTTGACATAGATGGCAACGAGTTAACCAATCCATGCACCTTGGATAAACTCAAATGATACATTGTGTGAATGCATTCAGGCATTAGCACCAGAAATATTGCCCTTATATGTCACCGTTAAGCTGAACTATGGTGACCTAGCTCTCAAAAATATGTTCATTGAAGTATGAGATATGTAGGTAGCCTAACTTGCGGGCATGGTCATAATTATAATAAAATTACATTTTTCTCATTTTAATGAAAATCTTAGATTTTCACTATGCCAACTAAAAAAATCAATCAAAAGTTGAATTAAAAACCTGCAAAAGGTGGTTCAGGAAAAAACAAAAATAGCTAAGTTGAAAACTTACAAGGGCAGGTGACTTAGGCAAAACCAGTAAAAGCTCGCTAAGTCAAAAACCCGCAAGGGTAGGTTACGCAAAAATTAGGGCGGCCTGCTAACTTAAAAACCCGAAAGGGCAACTTAGGAAAAAATTAAGGCATAAAGCAATAATCTCATGAAGGCTAAACTGAGTGTCCCTTTATAATTTGTGTCAAAATAATTTCTCTCTTACATGTCTCTAAGCAGTATGAGTCATGAAAAAGAAAGTCACAGAAGCCTTATCATCTAGGCATTTGTCGTCTACTTCCTATCATCGCCTAGTGTCAAGGTTTTACCCTTGTATAGTATATGACATAATATATTAAAAGCCCCACATAAAATAGGCTAAACTATTCACTTCCAGTCAAGATCCAAAATCAAGCATGGGTCAAAAGATGAAAGTCAACATCTAAACCGATAAGTCAGGATGCACTATACTAGGAAACCTATTTGTATCACCTTTGATGCATGTCTCTAGAGTCTTCTGAGTCATATGAGTCTTCAAACGTGATAAGGTAAAGAATTATCTTTGATGTCACCTTGCGTCTACCCTCAATCCCTGTAGTTAGTTTTACTTTACAACTTCTCTCTCATGGTCTCTATACTCTATAATCCAACCTTCTCTAAAAGCATTATCAGACCTTACACCAAAACCCAAAAAATAGGCATTGATATGTAAACCCATCCATAGATCATATAAACTTAGCTATACCTATCTTCAAATCCCTAGCCTTCCTATAAGCATGCCAATCCAACCAAAAATCCAAAGCCAAATTCAGAAATGGCTATCTAAAAAAAAACCAGACTTTGCAATTCAAAATTCAGGCAAACTTAGTTGGCCCACTAGGCAAACCCAGTTGTAGCCTCCAGACAGACTTAGGGGCATCCATCTTCAATACCTAGTCTTTCCTTAAAGCACCTTAATCCCTTTAGAAACTCAAGTCGTTTCAGAAATGGCCACCTGATGTAAAACCAGACCTTGCATAATCCAAAAGACAGGCACCCATGTGCAAACCATCTTAACTTCCAAATAGACTCAGCTGTACCCACTAGAAAAACCCAGCTGTAGCTGCTCGACAAACCCAGTTGTACCCACTAGACAGACCCAATCGTGCCAACTAGAGAGTCCCAACTGTACTTATCAGACAGAACTAGCTGTACCCACTTTCAAGATCAGACAGATCTAGCTGTACCTACCTTCAACACCTAGCCTTTTCCCCAAAACCCATAACCTTGGTAAGAAATTTAATCCAGTTCAAAATTGGTCACTGCATACACTACATGCATACTATTTTATGTACTAACCATGACTCTCAAGTCAATAGTCAAAGCGAATCAAGAGAATCTGTGCAAGTGAAAATGAATAGGGTAATCAATGCCACTCGATTCAAAATAGGGCGATCAACGCCAAAACACTCACAATTGGGCAGTCAGTGCCAGGACATCCAG
Source organism: Jatropha multifida (assembly GCA_948099535.1). Taxonomy (NCBI): domain Eukaryota; kingdom Viridiplantae; phylum Streptophyta; class Magnoliopsida; order Malpighiales; family Euphorbiaceae; genus Jatropha; species Jatropha multifida. Next base: position 31,448 of record CANUEX010086238.1, on the reverse strand, counting down.
CTGAATAATTAGTCCCATTGGACTCAAAATAGAGCCACTAGCACCGAAATACTCAATAATGGGACGATCAGTGCTAAAGGAATCCAACAAACAGGGTGACCAGTGCCAATCCATTAAACAAGGCAACCAGCGCTAAGCTAGATAAACACAGGGTAACCAGCGCCAATCCAATAAATGGGGGGACCAACACCAGTCTAGTAAATAGGGCGACTAGTGCCAAGCTGGACAAGCATAGGGCAACCAGCGCCAATCCAATAAACAAGATGACCAGTGCCAATCCCGTAAACAGGGCTACCACTGCCAAGCTAGACAAACACAGGGTGACTAGTGCCAATTTGATAAATGGGGCCACCAGCGCTAATCCAATAAACAGGGCAACCTATGCCAAGCTAGGTAAATACACGGTGACTAGCGCCAATCCAGAAAATAGGGCGACTAGTGCCAATCTAGTAAATAGAGCAAGCGCCAATCCAGTAAATAGGGTGACTAGTGCCAATCCAATAAATGGGGCAACCGGTGTCTTTTTAATAAACAGGACAACCAGCGCCAATCCAGTAAACAGCTCGACCAGCACCAAGAAAGACAAAAGCAAGGCGACCAGCGCCAATCCATAAGATAGGGCAATCAGTGCCAAAACCATTCAAACCGGGCGATCAACACCGAATTCAACCATTCAAGTTAGGCGATCAGCGCTAACTTAATGAAAAATAAGGCGACCAATGCCAATCTAAATAAAGAATAGGGTGGCCAGGGCTAATTCGATAAGACTGGGCAACTAGTGCCATGAGCACCTAACCAGTACATATCAAAAGTGGCTACCAGAGCCTACAACTGTCTCGAATCCCAGAACAGAAAAGAAAAAAGGGGTGGAGTCAACGGTGCTTCCTTAATCTCTCTTCTTTCAGTTCCTTATTAGTATAACTCTCCCAAGTGAGTGACTCTGACAATGCAACTCAAAGGTAGCCAATGGCGATAGATATCTCCCCATTCTAGCAATGAGGGGCCTAGAAAATAGAAAAGACTAACCAAGCTAGTTGATAATCCTTTCAAAAATTATCAAAAGGAGAACAGTAATAAAAAACTTACTAGTTGATCTGTAGGAAAATTAGGTTGCTTCTCAAGAACAGTCATTGAAACCTAAAAGGTCCTCGTACTCTCATGAGTGACGAATCTGACTTCGCTCTGAAATGCTGGTGTAAGGCAAATAGGGAAGTGACTAATTGAGGAAGCCTTGGTAGTTAAGGGGGGGAACAGGGCCAACAGAGGAAGTCCTGGCAGCAGTAGAGGTCCCCGATAAAAGAACAACCCTTCCAGTAGGACAAAAACTAGCCTTCATGCTATCGAGGAGATCAAAACATGCTTTAGGATGCATAACACAATCCATGGTGGCCTCTATGTGATCCGTTGATCTGGTATGTCTCCGAGAAGAAATAGACCCTCGAGAATGGGTACTTGACGATCTATCAACTGGATCCATCCTAACTGCCAATGTAGATAGGGACCAAGAACCATATTTGCCCCTTTACTGAGAAAAGGATCAATAGGCTCCTCATCAGCCTTAGCCTCTAGACCTACTATCCTTATGCCATCAAGCATATCCTCTAGAGGAGGAGTTAAAAGTCGAAACACACTTGTCAATTGGTGGGAGACTCTCTTGCCAAGGTCATAGCATTGGATGACTCTACATTTCAGCAATAGCTGGGTATGAGATAACTCCCAAGCACAGAATAGAGACCCCTACAAAGGAGCCTCCAAAAATAGCCAAAACATGCACCTCTTTGCTTGTGAAAGATAAAAGAGATCAGAATAGTCGTGACAGATATGGCAGGTTAAGAATTAAATTAGTACTCACCTGAGTAATAGTCAAATCATTAAGTCTCTCTCTCAAAGCATGATGGTCAATCCAGTTATGCTTCTTCACATAATTTGGCTTAAATCAGCCGATCACAGGAATCTCCCACAGGACCTCTCGGTTTAGAGTTGGAGCAATGGAAGGGAAGCACAGATAAGCCCAAGCCTGCAAAACAAATGGTAAAAAAGGAAGTAGTAGAAGAAAAATGGCTCAGAGAAAGTGACGGTTCAGACGACTTACCTCCCATATGCCTGCAGTGCCACCTAAAATTTTAGAATTAAAATTTCAATATATAATTTCTTAAATTTAAATTTTCAGGTATTTCAGTTATGTGGCGGAATTAACAAATTGTACAAGAAGACAACAAGCAAGCAAGCTCATCACTGAAGCTTTCAAACTTACACCAGGGTTTTAAGACCAACTCCAAAGGCATTCAGGCTTGAGAATAGGGTATTCAGACCAACTATAGGGTTTTCAGACCAAGTTTAAATAAGCAAACATGGTTTGTGGACCAACTTCATAAGCATTCATATTTAAATTAGGATTTTTAGACTAACTCTAGAAGCATTCAAGCTTAAAATAAGTTTTCTAGACCAACTATAGGGTTTTTATATCAATTCTAGACATGAAACAGGGTTTTCAAACCAGCTACAGAGTTTTCAAACTCAAATCAAGGTTTTCATAACAATTATAAAAGCTTTCAGATTTACACCAGGGTATTCAGACTAACTACAGGGTTTCCATACCAAGTTTAGATAAGCAGTAGAGTTTTCAGACCAGCTACAGAATTTTCAATCTCAGATCAAGTTATTCAAACCAATTACAGAGTATTCAGACTCAGAACATGGTTTTGAAACTATAGAAGTTTTTAGACTTGCACCAGGGTATTCAGACCAACTACAAGGCTTTTAGACAAAGTTCAGACAAGCAACAGGGTTTTCATACTAATTGCAAATTTTTTAAACTTAAATCAGGTTATTCAGGCTCAAAATGGGATTTTCAAACCAACTACAAAAGTTTTCAGGCTTACATTAGGGTATTCAGGCCTACTACAGGCTTTCCAAACTAAGTTCAGACAAGCAACGGGATTTTCAGATCAGCAATAGAGTTTTTAGACTTAGATCAGGTTATTCAGCCCAATTATGGAGTATTCAGACTTAGAATAAGATTTTTAGACTAATTCTAGATAAGGAACTAGGTTTCCAAACTAGTTATAGGGTATTTAGACCATTAACAGGATTTTCAGGCCAACAACACAGTTATCAGACTTGTACTGAGGTTCTCAAACCTATCAGACTCCTCTCAGGACCATTTGTAGGGTCATAAGAGGTTAGACCCTCAAGTAGTGCCAGAACAAGCAACAAGGGAAAAATAATAGTTTCCTCAACAACCAAGGATTAAATGTAAAATTATAATCAAACTCCAACCGGGACTACCTATAGGGTCTAAGGAGGCTGTGTCTTCAATCAGAAACAAAATCAGACCTAAAATTTAATCAGAGTAGGTTTTGGGGGAAAAGTGCATTTTATTAAAAATTCAAGGACCTAATTGCATTTTCTAACAACATGATCAAAAGCATCATCCTACTATCCTATGCTTCTATGGTCATATACAAATCAATGTTCAACTTTGACCTAGAATAGATTAGGATGCAATTAGGGACAAGACAGTAAAAAGTGAAGTTTGAAGGGTTAATCGGATAAATACCATGCTTTACCCAATAATTGAAATATGAGAGGCCCGATCCTTTAGGATGAAACCCGAGGTAGCACTTGTACCCGGAGGCGTGCACCTAGGCTGATGATCCATCTCCGTAGAACTTCAGAAAATGATCTTTCAGAGAGAGAGAGGATGAGAGAGGTGGTGTAAAAAAGCCTTCACCAGCCACTCTCCTATTTATAGAAGGTGGAAGGTGACCAATTTACCCTTGCTCGAAAGATCAAACTTTTTGAGACATATTCAAACTCAGAACATTGCAAGGTTTCAAGCAGAATGACCATAATAGACATCCAAATGCAGCAGCGCCTGCTCATTTGATAGACAATTATAAGAAAGGCCTAGAAAATTAGATAGGCTGAACTAGCTTAAAAAAAATTTTCTCGGAATTAGATGAAATTCATATAGGATGTTCCAGGCACCACCACAGAACTTCAAGTATGGTTTTCAGACAAAATTTACTTTCAAAAGTGCTGAAATTAGAGTCTGACAATCTGGGCATTGATAGGCTCTAATCTCTCAAAGGGGGCAAATAATTGGACCATGAGAATCAACTTGATTGGACATTGTTTGGGCCTTGAACGGACCTTTGAAAAGTAAAGGGTGCAAATTGAACCAAAAAAGGGCAAAGGAGTAAAGCTGCCTCGGCTGGTACTAGCCACCTAGCACGCGGTAGTAACAAGCCCCTGGCCGGTACAGGCAGTATCGGTCAGAGGATGGCTAGTACCATCGGCCAAGGCAATTCAGCAAGCCTCTTTGCCCATAAAATGGCACTTCCTCCTCCCCCCATTTTCCTCACCTCTTATTGTTTGATCGAGCGCTTTTCAAGCATCAATGACTCTTATTCTCACTTTTACGATTCTACAACCACAAAGTTTGACTGTTGTCATCTTCCATAGTTGAATTTAAAGCGCGACTTGGCTCTCAAAAGTTAATCCTTTTGACTTTCAATTACACTATGACATTCTCTAGGCTAAAGCTACTAGGTAGGTGATTCATTATTAATTAAATCTAGAGATTGATTAATAATTAATCATTTAACAATATTATATAAGACTATAATGCAAATCCTCATACCCTACCTTAGCCTATATTTGGAGGAAGACTCGACCTCTTCGGTAGATAAATAATCATGGAGCTTCGATCCGGTGGCGTGAGCAAGAGGGTGTAATCACTCAAACTCAGAACTTTGTCTATTAAGCCCGATCCATCCGAAAAATTATCAATTGTCAAGCCCGGTCTGTCCAGCACTATGCATGCTTTTAGCTCAATTTGTCTGGCAAACTAAGCCCAATTTGTCCGACAAACTAAGCCTGGTCTAGCTAGCACACCTATAAGCCCACTCTAAAGAGTGGCATCCTCAAAACCCTACCATCCTAATCGATGGTAGAACTTTGTGGCATCCTCATACAGACGAGGTATGAAGGCATACCTATGGATTTTAGCTCGGGTAGCGAGCCCCCAACTGAACTGACTAGTCGAGACTTAGGGGAACGTGTTGCATAACCTAGAATCCTCGATAACGAGGCTAGAGTCAGGCTCCCCTCTGAATTACACAACCTTTATTTCATTTACTTACTTTTAATGCACCATATTCTAGATATTACCATGCATTATAAGTATGTTCATGCATCAATAATCTAACATTCAAGCAAAATAATGATTTTTTATTAGACCCATACTTTTGATCCACATGCAATGAAGCTAAAAACATAGTCCTTGAACCCAATGATTCAAGGCTAGTGCATTTTATCCATTGTGGCACACTTAACGAGTTAGACACGGGGTTTTTTTACCTTATATTTTTCCTGAAAACAAAAACAAATTAAGGTGGCGACTCTAACACACCTCACACAATTAAAAGCACTTCAAAAAGGCAACCACTTAAGTGCTAAATAGAGCCATAAAACTGATGAAATTGATAATCAGATCAATTGATCAGACAACTAGTCACATTAGTACTAAACTAAAATAAAGATGAGAGGGACCGTAGTGGGGTTTCATCCAGTCTCAGCTTTCCAATTTTCTATGATGAACCGACCAATGGGCCCGTTTAGTTAGACTCCATCCTTTGAATCTTTCCCACGGTGCTCCGAAGGGGGCTCATAGAGCTACTAGTTATGTGATTCATTATTAGTTAAATCTCGCAATTAATTAATAGTTCATCATTTAACAATATTATGAGACTATAATACGGGTCCTCGCACCCTACCTTAGCTTATATTTGGAGGAAGACTCAAATTCTTTGGTCAACAAGTCATCATGGAGCTCCAATCTGGACGCGTCACAAGCACGAGGGTATGACTTATTAAACTCAGAATTTGTCAATTATAAAGCTCGATCCATTCGACACCTTGTCAAATTATCAAAACCCAATCCCTCCGACATTATGCATGCCTTAAAGCCTGATCCACTTGGCAAACAAAGCCAAATTTGTCCAACAAGACTGCAAAACTAATTTTTAGACTAAAGCCTGGTCCAGCCGGCACACTAGTAAGCCCAATCTAAGTGTGGCACTATTAAAACCCCTAGCATCCTGATCGATAGTAGAACTTCATGCGTCTTGATCCTCAAACAAATGAGGTATGAAGGCATACCTACAAATTTCAACCTAAGTGGTGGGTCATCTGCCGAACTAACTGGTCGGGACTTAGGGGAATGTGTTGCACAACCTAGAATCCTCAATAAACAAGGCTAGAATCAGGCTTCCTTCTAAATTACACACCTTTATTTCACTTACTTTTAATGCACTATATTCCAGATATTGCCATGCATCATAAGTATGTTCATGCATTAATAATTTGACATTCATACAAAACAATAATTTTTTATTTTCAATTAGACTCAAACTTTTAATCCACACATAATGAAGCCGAAAACCTAGTCCCCAAACCCAATGATTTGAGGCTAGTGCATTTTATCCATTGTGGCATACTAAAAGGAGTAAATAACAGGGTTTTTACCTTATATTTTCCCTAAAAATGAAAACAAATTAAGATGGCAACTCTAAACACACCACATATGGTCAAAAAGCGCTTGAAAGAGCCAAACCCGATACCACTTCAACCCTAATAGAGCCATAAAACTAGTAAAATTGATAAATAGCTCAATTAAATAGACCAGTCACATCGAGACTAAATCAAACAAAGTAAAAGGGGCCCCAGCAGGGTTTTATCCAATCTTAGCTTTCAAGTTTCCATAACGAATCGACCAATGGGCCTATCTGGTTGGACTTTATCCTTCAAATCTTTCTCATGGTGCTCGGGAGGAGGCTTATAGGCTGGCGACTCTGCTGGGGACCTTTAAACATTTTTCAAACTAAAAAATGTGGTAAGAGGACTACCAAGTAGGCTTCATATCTCCAGTGTGGGTCTAATTAAAAGTCACTTTGCATACATTTAGATGCATCATTTGGGATCTTTTTCTATCATTAGAATTAAATAAACTGAGTTGTTATTATCACCTTCGGACAATCTTCCTTAAGATTACCATTATTCAATTTTGACATCGTTTAAATATATTGCTCATTATTCCTATTTAACTTACTAGTCATTTAGTTATACAGTCATACTTCAAGTTTTGTATTTCAAGCACTAATACACTAATTACATATCTAATTACTTAGTTAGGTTTAATTGGCAATACGTATAATCATATATCAAACCATGTATCATTCTTTAGCACTTAAGATCACGCATTGACTCATAAATATTTACCTTCACCTATCAAAACTTTTCACATCTTTATTTTTGCATAAATCATATGCATGCTTATTAGAGATCATGCCTTCATAAATTTTTATTCATCAATGTGCAAGTAAAATCCCAAACATGGCAATATCATTCAATGCATGTATATTTAATTAGGCATCATACAATAAAATATATGGCCTCATCCATATGGAGGACCAATCAAACCTTGCCTTAGTTAAGTTAATTCCATCGTGTAATCAAGCAACACATAGCATTAGACTTTGATGGATCATATTAAAGAGTATAATTAAGAAATAACTCCCAATTAAAATCAACTAAATATGGTTCATACCATATGTATTCTCTTTTGATGTTCTATGATATTTTAACTTTATTTAAATAAGATCCTAAAGGAAATCATATCAAAGATACATTAGGTATGCATTTAAAGTGTGTAAGCCTCATTAGAAGGTCAAAAATACAAAGTTGCATTGTGAGAGTTAGGGAAGTCCACGGCCTGGCCGTGCTCTCAAAAATTTCCATGTCCTAGGCATGTCAGCATTTCGTGCCCAAACTAGTTTTATTATTAAGTTCATAAATTAAGTTTTAAGCATCCAAATTAGACACAAGAAGATGCGTTGGAAAGCTTACAAGTAAATCTACAACTTTCATGAAGGAAATTGGTCATAATCTGGACATCTTAGTGGTCAAAATGGGAAATCAATTTGAATATATAAGTTTGATGCCATGAGAAAACCAATTTTGGTATTTAGATCATAACTTGATCTATTGGTATCCAAATTAGACACAAGAGGATGTTTTGGAAAGCTAAGAAATAGAGCTACAACTTTAGTAAAGAGCTCTAATATAGATTAAAAGGTCTAAAAATAGGTTCAAAACTAACCTATTATATTATGCCTTCCATGACATAATTCCAAATTGATATTACTAAGTCAAATTCATGCACTTAGTTCATGGTAGTTCATAGGTCAAGCAAATGAACATTACAATAGCAAAGTTCGAGTGTGTCTTCAAACATCTTATTATATTATGTAAGTAAGCATACTATCACACACCAAGTTTAGCTAATATCATATGAAAGACCAATCACAACCCACCTTAGTTAATGTTTATTTCAACATGCAATCAGCAACAAGTGACATTAGAATTAAATAGATCATTAGGATAATCATTTCATCAAATCATAACCATTTAACCAAATTCTTGAATTCGATTTCATAGTCCAATACTAAACCAAAGTTACTTAATTGTCACATTCAAACTTATAATCAATTCTTAGGTCATATTATCTGGTACAATCAAGAAATAACTCTCAATTAAAATCAACTAAGCATGGTTTCTATTTTATGTGTTCTTATTTAACTTCCGGATGATATATTAGTCACATTTAAGGAAGGTTCTAAAGATTGCCACATCAAGGATACATTAGGTATGCATTTAGAGTGTTTAGGCATCATTAGGAGGTCAAAAATACATAATCACACCTTGAGAATCAGGGGAGTCCACGGCCTAGGCGTGATCTCTAAAATTTCCACGGCCTGGGCATGGCAGCACTTTGTGCTAGAACCAGTTTTGGTATTTAGGTCATAACTTGAGTTATAAGCATCCAAATGAGACACAAGAAGATGCATTGCAAAGATAAAAAGTAAACCTAAAACTTTTATGGAGGACTCTAGTCAAAATCTAGACATCTTAGTGGCTAAAATGGGCCAGCAATATGAATATACAAGTTTGGTTCCATGATAGAACCAGTTCTGGTATTTAGATCACAACTTGAGCTGCGGGCATCCAAATTAAACACAAAAAGCTATTTTGAAAACTTAAGAAATAGAGCTAAAACTTTTATGAAGGGCTCAAGTAAAGATGAAAAATGTAAAGGATCGAAAAATAAGTTTGAAACCCACCCAACAACACCTTCAGCATCAAAATTTATCAACTAATGCAATACATAAAAGAATTTCCAATTTTACACTTAAAAACACCTATTCTCAAAATCCATAAATGAGAAAAGAATGATTTTATGATCACCAACACTAATAAATAAAATCAAATAAAACATATATTTATAGAGTACAAACCTCAGATCGCACAATAGCTACTCCACTTCACAATCATGCCTTCCCTTTACCCCTAGCAACCTAAGAAGGTTCAACCTTCTCTTGATTATGCAACCCTTCAATGATCTATCATGACCCAAACCATGGGCTGGACCAAAACTAGGACCTGGGTAAGGTTAAGGCCTCCAAGGCCCGTAGTAAGCCTAATAGTAAAGTCCATATATGAGTCTAGCTGTCCTCTAGTAATAGTGAGCCCATATAGATTTAACCTGTGTGAGTCCAGTATCCATATGGTCACGGCCCGATGATTATTATCTCATTTAATCACATGCAAATAGGCCCAATAAATCTCATACATATTATGTTTACCGGCCACACATACATCTGAGTAAATACTTAGGACAGCTATTATTCCATATATTAGTTCACTCATAATATACATAATTAAAATATACTTCTTATGACTGTGGAGTTTCAAAAGTTTAAAATACAGAAGTTTCACAGAGTTACAGTATTTAACTAGTTAACTGTACAAGTTCAAAATATACTTAGGAGCTCTGTGGAGAAGAATACAGAGCCTTAATTCTCCTCTAGAAATCTCCTATTTCCTAAAAAAGTTGGTGGGAGGAGGGATGAGTTTCACAAACTCAGTGAATAATAATAAATAATGCATGACCAAATAATCATGCAGAATGCATCTCTAGTCACAAAACTAATCACTTGTCAGTCATGTATATGTCACAGTATCAACATCCACAATTCTTATTATATTTTTTGAAATTAAATTTTTTAAGTATTTCATGATCACAGCCCACTTGAACCTTAAATCACTACTCTAATATTACTAACTCCCAATTTATTGCTTGATTTCAAGTTTCCATGGTGAAGATCATGGGAAAGCAAGAGTTTCTTCCTTCTCTCCCATTCTCTCATTTTCTCTTGTGTGTGTTTAAAGGTGGCGGCACTCTCATCTAAAATGAGAGTGTTGACCACTCTTTATTAGATTTGGGGTAACAAATAAGTTCTCTTTTCTCTTTTTTAATTACACAAAATGGATCACACAAAATGACCCATAATCAAATAAGCCCACTTATTTAACAAAAACCCATTTAATAAAATATCCATAATAGATTAACAATAAATATAATTAAAATTATGTTTTAACAAATAACCCTTTAACAGTATTAGTTATCAATAAATCATATTTCAAAATCAAATTCGAATAATTGATAATAAATACGAGATTAATTATTTTAATGCTCAATAAATTGGAAAAATCACATCACTTGAGCAAAGATGTTCCTAGTTCAATTTTATCCCATTTTTATTCCCAATTCCAAACATCTAGGTGCAATTAGATTGTATCACATTAAATTCAATAATAAGGCTCATAACGCACAACCTCATAATTCACAATCAAGAAATCATTTTGTGCATGGAGAATCACACAAATAACATGGAATGCATGAATCACCATATAGACTTAATAATCGTAAAAATATCCAAATTGAAAATCATGACAAAACCCAATTTGGTATTAATTAGCAATCTAGTAAGCTATTTTACTCATAAATTTCAAAAATCAAGGCATTACCGCTCCTTACCGGATGGCTCCTAGAAACTTGAGAGAGTTGAAGATCCAGATTTAGAAGTTGCTAGCAAGGGTTTTATTTGACCTAGTGTATTCCCTTGGGGCGCTCTAGTATTGTTTGTGAAGAAGGATGGCACTTTGAGATTATGCATTGATTGTAGGTAGCTTAATAAGGTGATAGTGAAGGATCGTTATCCATTGCCTCAGATAGATGATTTATTTAATCAGCTAAGAGGAGCCACAGTGTTCTTAATGATTGATTTGAGATCAAGATATCATCGGTTGGGTGTTAGAGAATTAGATGTGCCTAAGACTGCTTTCAGGACTCGATATGGCCATTATGAGTTTTTGGTGATGCCATTTGGATTGACTAATGCTCCAGCAGTGTTTATGGATTTGATGAATTGGATCTTCCATCCTTACTTGGATCAGTTTGTGGTGGTCTTCATTGATGAGATTTTGGTGTACTCTCTGACTAGAGAGAATCATGATCACCGCTTACAGACGGTTCTAAAGACTTTGAGAGACAGAAATTTATGTGCTAAGCTTAGTAAGTGCGAATTTTGGTTGACTGAGATTGCTTTCTTAGGACATGTTGTCTCTGTAGAGGGTATTCGTGTAGATCTGAAGAAGATTGAGGCAGTGCTTGATTAGAAGCAAGCTAAGAATGTCACAGAGATTCACAGTTTCTAAGGTTTAGCTAGATATTACAGGAGGTTTATAAAGGGTTTTCTCTCATTGCAGCCCATTTGACTAAACTTCTTCATAAGGATGTTCATTTTGAGTGGACTGACAAATGTCAGAGTAGTTTTGAGAGGCTTAGGACAATGCTTACTAAGGCTTTAGTTTTGACACAGCCAGCTCCAAGTAGACCATATGATGTTTACAGCGATGCTTCACATAATGGTTTGGGTTGTGTACTTATGCAAGAGGGCAAGGTAGTTGCTTATGCTTCTCGATAGCTTAAGCCGCATGAGAAGAACTACCCTCCCCATGATTTGGAGTTAGCAACTATTGTGTTTGCTTTGAAGATTTGGAGGCATTACCTGTATGGTGAGAGATGCCATTTGTATATGGATATTAAGAGCCTTAAGTATCTACTTACGCAGACGGGGCTTAACCTGACACAGCGTAGATGGTTAGAGCTACTTAAGGATTATGATTGCACCATAGATTACCATTCGGGTAAGGCTAATGTAGTTGCAGATGCACTCAACAGGAAGTCCTTAGTTGAACTTCGTGCAATGAATGTTCAACTATCAGTGGCTAGAGATTGTGCCCTTGTAGTAGAACTTATGGTGAGACCTAGCCTACTTCAGCAGATTAGGGATGCACAAGGGTGATGAGACCATTGCCTTATGGAAAGACCTGGTCAAAGAGGGTAAGAAGAATAGATTTGAGATTAGCTTGGATGGTCTCCGGTGAATCGGGGGTTGGGGTCAATATGGGTGCCTTCAATAGGTCTGGGAAATATGAGTCGGAGTGTCGTCCGAGCTCGAAAAGCTCCTGGTGTGAAGATATTAAAGCCAGAGGGTCATTTCATAGGCCAGGAATCGAGCCGGGGACTGTAATTTTTTCAAATCATTTTGGTTTTTTGGCATTACTACCCTACATTTATGGGTAACATCTATCAATGGTGTGAATTTGAGGTCAAAAAGCTCACAGTCCCCAGGAGCTAAACATGTTCGGAGGCTAGCACAAGTTAGCTTGGATGGCCTTGGGGAAGCGAATGGCCCTAGAGGCTCTAGCAAATCGGGGGACAATATTGATATAGGAAGCCTCTATAGGTCTAGGGAATCCAGGCTAAAGTGCTAGTCAGGCTTAAAAAGCCCGCAGTAAGGAGATATTGAACCTAGAGGGCCATTTTATGGGCCGAGAATCGAGCCAAGGACTGTAATTTTTTCAAATCATTTTAGTTTTTCGGCATCACTATCCTTCATGTATGGGTAACAACTACCAATGGTGCAAATTTAAAGGCAAAAGCTCACAATTGCCGGGAGCCTGATGTGTTCGGGGGCTAGCCCAAGTTAGCTTGGATGGCCTTGGTAAAGCAAGTGGCCCCGAGGGTCCCGATGAATCAGGGGCCGGGATTGATATGGTTGCCTTCTATAAGTCTGGGGAACCTGGGCCGGAGTACCGGCCGAGCTCGAAAAGCCCCCGGTGCAAAGATATTGTAGCCGGAGGGCGATTTTATAACCTGAGGACTGAGTCGGGGACTGCAGTTTTTTAGAATTTTTTTGGTTTTTTGGCATTATTATCCTTCATATTTGGGTAACCTCTATCAATGGTGTGAATTTGAAGGCAAAAGCTCACAATCGTCGAGAGCCCGATGTGTTCGGGGTCTAGCTCAAGTTAGTTTGGATGGCCTTAGTGAAGCGAATGGCCTTAGTGAAGCGAATGGCCTTAGATGCTCCAGCGAATCGGGAGCCAGGATCGATATGGGTGCCTTTTATAAGTTTAGGGAACCTAGGCCGGAGTGCCAGCTAGGCTCTAAAAGCCCCGATGTGGAGATATTGAAGTCAAAGGGCCATTTCATAGGCCGGGAATCGAGCCAGAGACTACTGTTTTTTCAAATTGTTTTTGTTTTTTGGCATTACTACCCGTCGTGTATGGGTAACATCTATCAAAGGTGCGAATATGAGGGCAAAAGCTCATAGTTGCCGAGAGCCCGACTTGTTCGGGGACTAGCTCAAGTTAAAGCTTAGATGGCCTTGGTGAAGTGAATGGCCCCGGGGGCTTCGGCGAATCAGGGGCTGGGATTGATATGGGTGACTTCTATAGGTCCGGGGAACTCGGCCGTATTACCGACCGGGCTTGAAATGCCTAGGGGTGGAGACATTGAAGGATACGGTTGTAATGGGCATGGGAACGGTGGCCAAGGATAAACCTCTATTTGGCACGTGGGAGACCCCTGTTGTATAGACGTAAACCTCTATTTCACGTGCAACGCACCCGCGGGGGCTAGTGCATTTGCCATGTGGTGCCCTGGCCAGCCCAGCGCATCGATAAACCTCCACTTGGCGTGCGGTGCTCCTGTGGGCTGCCTACACCCAGCGCAGCGGTAAACCTTCGATGGGCATGCAGTGTGCCAGTAACCCAGCGATAGAGCTCTATTGCATGTGCGGTGAGCTAGCAGACCATGCGCTGCCCAACCCAATGATAAACCTCTATTAGCATGCTACCTAGGCCCGGCGTTGTCCAGCCTAGCAAAAAACCTCTACTGCGAGTACGACACGCTAGTAGCCCATGCACTAACCAGCCTCGCCTCCTACCTGCGCATTGGGTAGCCTTGCGATGAACCTCCATTTGGCCTACGGCACGCCTTACTGTGTGTCGCTCAGCCCAACGATAAACCTCCTTTTGCGCGTGGACGGATAATGTTAGGTGCACCACGTAGCTGACTTGTGCAGGCCGATAAGCCAAAAATACTGTGGGACCATCGAATATCCCCCGACCTCATGCCTTTTGTCATTTTTTGTGGTCTTTCGATAAATAGGCCACGTGACTTGGCCTTAATTATTTTTTATGCATTGCGTGCCTTAGTCATTTCGATGTAATTATGACATTTCTTGATACATGGGCAGTTTCCATTGGCCTTGGTATCCATTGTATCCATCGCCCGATGGGAATTACACTTTAAGGCGACCCAAGCGGCTCGTCCGCAACACGGGCTTAGCCAACGGCACATGCCTCTACGGGTCAGATGGCCCCTTTTACGGGTCAGCAATGGGCAACATGTGCACGCGTTGCTTTTAGCTTGGATTCTGGCTTAGAGGCATTCAATCATAATCGAACGCACGGTAGCTTTGCACCACTGGCTTTTCAATCAAGTGCGATGACCAATTGTGCGAATCAACGGTTCCTTTCGTATGAATTTGAATTACCGTCGCAACACTATTATCAGTAGGGTAAAACTAACCTATCTCACAATGGTCTAAACCAAGCTCACATTCCCTATTGGTGGGTGAACAATCCAACATTTGGTGAATTCTACTACACAATGATAGAAAAAGTCGACATTGAAGGATAAAAAAGCAATGTCGTTATGAACGCTTGGTTGCCATAAGCCAGTGATCCCTATGGTAACTTTTCTAACACCTCTAGCTTAAAATTTCGAAGGTCTAAAGGATCGATAGGCCACGCTTTCATGATTTGTATTCATACTAGAAATCAGAATCAAACGAGCTTTTACCCCTTTTTTCCACATGAGATTTCTATTCTCATTGAGCTCATCTTAGGACACCAATGTTACCTTTTAACAAATGTGCTACCATAGCCAAACTCCCCACCTAACAATGTCTTCCACATGAATCAACTATCGCCTTTCAGCTCCCACTTATCCTACACCTCTCAAGTCATTTCACAAAGTCAAACTAGAGTCAAGCTCAATAGGGTTATCCTTCCCCGCTGATTTTGTCAAGTCCATTCCCTTGGCTGTGGTTTCGCTGGATAGTAGACACGAACAGTGGGAATCTAGTTAATCCATTCATGCGCGTCACTAATTAGATGACGAGACATTCGACTACCTTAAGAGCGTCATAGTTACTCCCGCCATTTACCCATGCTTGGTTGAATTTTTTCACTTTGACATTTAGAGCATTGGGCAAAAATCATATTACGTGAGCATCCGTAGGGACCATCACAGCTCTAGTAGTCTGTTGATAGCCGACAGGTTTGAGTCTGGGACCCCAGGCCCAGCCCTTAGAGTAAATCCTTTTCCCGAGGTTATGGATCCATTTGGTTGACTTCCCTTGCCTACATTTTTCCATCGATTAGAGGTTGTTAACCCAGGAGACCTGATGTGATTATGACTATGATCAGGCGTGGGAGGCACTCAGTCCTCCAAATTTTCATTGGCCGCCGGGGGCACACTGGACGCTGCACGACGTGTAGCGCTCTTCCAGCCGCTGGACCCTACCTCCGACTGAGTCATTTCTTGGGTGGGCGGGCTGTTAAACAGAAAAGATAACTCTTCCTGAGGCCCCTGTCGACATCTCCAGACTCCCTAACATCACTGTTGGCCTTCACTTCCTGATTTAGGAATTTTAACTTCATTCCCTTTCGAAGCTCATGCGGGAACGTGTTGTTGGACGAGCTTCCCCTGTCTCTTAGGATTGACTAAGCCATGTGCAATTGCAGTTCACATGGAACCTTTCCCCTCTTTGGCCATCAAAGTTCTCATTTGAATATTTGCTACTACCACCAGGACCTGCACCGATGGCTGTTCCGTCGAGCTCGTGCCCTAGTTTTGCAGCGACCGCCACACCCTCCTACTCATCGGGGCTTGGCTCTTACCTCGGCGGCCGGGTATACGTCGCGTGCTTAATTGGCATCCATTTTTGGGACTAGTTGATTCGACAAGTGAGTTGTTACACACTCCTTAATGGATTTCAACTTCCATCACCACCGTCCTGCTGTCTTAATCGACCAACACCCTTTATGGGTTCTAGGTTAGCGCGCAGTTGGGCACATAACTCAACTTTTGATTATTCCGCATCGCCAGTTCTGCTTACCAAAACTTGCCCACTTGGAGCTCTCGATTCTGTGGGGAGGCTCAACAAAGCAGTCACATCGTCCTACCTATTTAAAGTTTGAGAATAGGTCGAGGGCATTGCGCTTCTAGGCCTCTAATCATTAGCTTTATCCGATAGCTTTATCCAACTATCCTGATGGAAACTTTAGAGGGAACCAACTACTAGACAGTTCGATTAGTCTTTCATCCCTATACTCAAGTCAGTCTAATGATATGCACGTCAGTATCACTAAGGGCCTCCAATAGAGTTTCCCCTAGCTTTGCCTCACTTAGGCATAGTTTACCATCTTTTGGGTCCTGACAGGCATGCTCTCACTTGAACCCTTCTAGAAGATTAAGGTCGGTGGGCGGTGCAACCCTCAAGGGGATCCTGCTAGTTAGCTTCCCTGGACCTTATGGGTTTACTCGCCCGTTGACTCACACACATGTCAGACTCCTTATTCCATGTTTCAAGATGGGCCAATTAGGGAGCTCAAGCCCAGGCTTGGGCCGCCAGAGTGATTCGCATTGGTCCTCACCCCATGCTGATCGGCGGATCGGCTTATCGCTGTTCAACATTTGACGGGGGCACATCGTTGATGCCCATCTGCTTCCCTCCTAACAATTTTAAGCACTCCTTGACTCTCTTTTCAAAGTCCTTTTCATCTTTCCCTCACAGTAATTGCTTGCTATTGGTCTCTTGCCCGTATTTAGCCTTGGATGGAATTTACTGCCCAATTTGGGCTGCATTTCTAAACAACCTGACTCGCAAACAGTGCCTCGTGGTGTGACAGGGTCTTGGCATGACTGGGCTCTTACCCTCTCTAATTCCCCTTTCTAGGGGACTTAGGCCCAGTCCGCTACTAAGGATGCTTCTCGAGACTACAATTCAAATGCCGGAGGCATCCAATTCTCAAGTTGGGCATTTCCTAATTCGCTCGACGTTACTAGGGGAATCCTGGTAAGTTTCTTTTCCTCTGCTTATTGATATGCTTAAACTTAGCGGTAGTCCCGCCTGACCTGAGGTCGCATTGGTAGCGTGCCATTAGGGACGAGTCAGGGTTTCACTATTACGAGGCGTGCGTCCGTGCACGACCTTGTCCGAGGGTCTTACAACCACCGATTGTCATGGAATTCGCAGCTGGGGACTACACTTTTGAGCCAACCACGGGTGATCGATGCATGGGAGGCCAGAGTTTGCCCCCTAGTGGAGTGGGAGCGATGTTGCATGACACCCAAGCTGACGTGCCCTCAACCAAAAGGCTTCGGGCGCAACTTGCATTCAAAGACTCCATGGTTCGCGGGATTTCGCAATTCACACCAAGTATTGCATTTTGCTACATTTTTCATCTATGCAAGAGCTGAGATATTCATTGTCGAGAGTCATTTTCTTTATAGAAAGAGGACGATGCATCCCTGCGGCCTCCCATTTTTAAGGCTGATGAGAGCATGCCCTTCTTGATTCTTGTTTCCTAAGCGCGTCCTGTGCCGCGACTAGTTGGAGGACTAGGTCGAGTGTGCGAGAAGGGTAGCCTTTGGGCACCGAACGTAGCCTTTGGGCTCATGCGGGGGTCAAAGCCCCCAACCTCGCCCACGCATATATTGATGTGTTCATGGGTCGTTCTGTCGTTTAGATCTTGACAATGATCCTTCCACAAGTGTACCTACAGAAACTAACAAAAACCATGTTATGACTTCTCCTTCCTCTAAATGATAAGGTTCGATGGACTTCTCGTGACGTCACCGGGGGTGAACCGCCCACGTCGCCATAATCCGAACACTTTATCGAGCTTCAATCGGTAGGAGCAACGGGCGGTGTGTACAAAGGGCAGGGACATAGTCAACATAAGTTGATGACTCGCACTTACTAGGAATTCCTCACTGAAGACCAACAATCGCAATGATTAATCCCCATCATGATGAAATTTCATAGATTACTCATGCTTACCGGCCAAGGCTGTAGACTCGTCGAATACATTAGTGTAGCATGCATGCGACCCAAAACATCTAACGACTTCACAGACCTGTTATTGCCTCAAACTTCCTCGGCCTAGAAGGCCATAGTCCCTCTAAGAATCTAGCCACAGAGGGTCACCTCCGTATAGCTAGTTAGCAGGTTGAGGTCTCATTGCTTAATGAAATTAACCAAATAATCTCTTAACCAACTAAGAACGGCCATGCACCACCACCCATAGAATCAAGAAAGAGCTCTAAGTTTGTCAATACTTACTATGTCTAGACCTGCTAAGTTTCCCAGTGTTAAGTCAAATTAAGCCGCAGGCTCCACTCTTGGCAGTGTTATTCCATCAATTCCTTTAAGTTTGAACTTTGCAGCCTTACTGCCCCCGGAACCCAAAGACTTTGATTTCTCATAAGGTGCTGACAGAGTACTAAAAGCAACATCCATCGATCCCTAGTCGGCATTGTTTATGGTTGAGACTAGGACAGTATCTGATTGTCTTTGAGCCCCCAACTTTCATTCTTGATTAATGAAAATATCCTTGGCAAATGCTTTCGCAATTGTTCATCTTTCATAAATCCAAGAATTTCACCTCTGACTATGAAATATGAATGCCCCTGACTGTCCCTGTTAAGCATTACTCTGATCCCGAAGGCCAACACAATAGGACCGAAATCCTATGATGTTATCCCATGCTAATGTATACATAATGTAGGCTTGCTTTGAGCACTCTAATTTCTTCAAAGTAACAGCGCTGGAGGCATGACCCAGCCAGTTAAGGCCAGGAGCATCGCCGGCAGAAGGACGAGCTGATAGATGCACACCACGAGGCGAACCGATTGACCCAACCTAAGGTCTAACTACAAGCTTTTTAACTGCAATAACTTAAATATACACTATTGGAGATGGAAATACTGCGGCTGTAGGTCTCAGACTTACCCTCCAATGGATCCTCGTTAAGGGATTTAGGTTGTACTCATCCCAATTACCAAAATTATTGAGCCCGGTATTGTTATTTATTGTCACTACCTCCCTATGTCAGGATTGGGTAATTTGCGTGCTTGCTGCCTTCCTTGGATGTGGTAGCCATTTCTTAGGCTCCCTCTCTAGAATCGAACCCTAATTCTCCATCACCCATCACCACCATGGTAGGCCTCTATCCTACCATTAAAAGTCAATAGGGCAAAAATTTAAATGATGCCTCACCGACACGATGGCTGTACGATCCATCGAGTTGTCATGAATCATCAGAGCAACGGGCATAGCCCGCATTGACCTTTTATCTAATAAATGCATCCCTTATAGAAGTTGGGGTTTGGTACACATATTAGCTCTAGAATTACTACGGTTATCCGAGTAGCAGATACCATCAAACCAACTATAACTGATTTAATGAGCCATTCATAGTTTCATAGTCTGAATTAGTTCATACTTACACATGAATGGCTTAATCTTTAAGACAAGCATATGACTATGGGCAGGATCAACTAGGTAGCATTCGTTAGTGATGTTGGCACCCTCACGAGCCCACCATGCTTACGGTGAGGCGGCACGAATAAGGCTTAAAACGGGTGCGTCTATCATTCTTAGAGACATTAATTGGGCCAATGGAGGGCATACGTTCATGCCCTCTGCTCTCATAACAATCTGCATCCTAAAGCATGAGTGGGCAATACATGGGCCACAGCAGTCAAGTCGACGTGCTTGGAACATGAATGCCATTGCGAGGTCCACCCCATGCACACAAGATGCATGGGTTGAAATGAAAATGTATAATTTAAATTTTACTCTAGTGCATACACTGCATAAGAACCCATATCCCTGCCTCGGGAATAGAAATTAAAACTCCAGCCACAACTGAGGAGGACGATAAGATCGACAATTCATTACACTAGCAAGGATACTGTCGACCCAAACATCCAAACTACCACTCATGCACCCTTAACGTCCACTGAGCCACAGCAAAACTCGATGAACGAGGATTCCATCGGCCGATATCGAGAATCGCCACCACACTGAGTTTAGCCACAACTCGCATCGTGGAGCACGATTGAGAAATGCATCCTAGGGGGAAGGGATGAGGATCCATCGAATTGTATGCCCACACTCACCCACACCCTTAATGTTGACTATGCCAGACCAAACCCGATGCAATGACGACTCGATCGGCCGAGATCGAGAATTGGTGCCTCACTAAGTCAGGCCCAACATGCACCATTAAGAGCACTAGCAAGCAATGGGTATGGAAGGGTCCATCGAGTGCCATGCCCACACTCACTCGCGCCTATAATGCTGACTATGCAAGGCCAAACCAGATGCAACGATGACTCAATCGGTCGAGATCGAGAATCGGCGCCATGCTAAGTCAAGCCTAACATGCACCGTCAATATGGATGGTGAGCAATTGCTCACCCGCACTATTAATGTTGACTGAGCCAGGCCAAACCCGACACAACGATGACTCGATCGGTTGAGATTGAGAATTGGCGCAATGCCAAGTCAGGCCTAACATGCACCGTTAATAGAGCAGTTGAGCAATGGGGATGGAGGGGTTGAAGGGAGAGGGATGGCGTGCCTAGCTTGCCTCCCACTGCTCATGCGCACCCTTAACATTGATAGAGCCAGACAAAACCTGGCTAACGAAGGCTTGATCGGCCGAGATCGAGAATCATCGCCACACCAAGTTCTGCCTAACACGTAATGTCAATGGCATGGGTGAACAGTGGGGAGGCATGGGTTGGGAAAATGGCACGCATAGGCACACCATTCGCCCACCCCATATATATAGAAAATAAAACAAACCTAGGTGTGGCATAAGTAAACTTTGCTATATCCCAGCCATCACTCCCCCGTAAAATTTTATTCCGAGCACCTTTGGCCGTGAAATTTTTGGAGCCATCATAAAAAAGGGTGAAGAATTGAATGGGGTACCCTTGGTCCCGAGATTCGGTCTGGAGGGTGGTCAAATAAAAATTTTGATGAAAATGCCCTTAGAGGGGGTTAAAAATCTGTAAAAAAAAAAAGAAATATCACCTGCAAGCCATGATTTTTTTGTGGGTGATCCTAGAGTATAATTCTGGAATTATTGGAGTGGTCTTCGGTAGATGCTTTGCATGAAAGGGATAATTTCTTTTATGAAAATGCCTCCGAAAGGGGTAAAAAATGAAAATGTCATCCAATGGCCACAGTTTTTTATGGGGAATACTTAAATATCATTATGGAATTATTGGCGTGGCTGCCGATTGACTGTTTGCATGATAGCATGAGGAACAGCCGTTTCATAGGCCTATAGCCGAGCCGGGGTTCGAGATTTTTTTTTGAATCATTTTGCGTGTTTGCCATTATTCCTCTTCATGCATGGGTGAAATCTACCAATGGTGCGAATTTGAGAGCAAAAGCTTACAGTCGCCAAGAGCCCGACGTGTTCAGGGGCAAGCTCAAGTTAGATTGGATGGCCTTGGCGAAGCGAATTCCCCC
Organism: Jatropha multifida; assembly: GCA_948099535.1. NCBI lineage: Eukaryota > Viridiplantae > Streptophyta > Magnoliopsida > Malpighiales > Euphorbiaceae > Jatropha > Jatropha multifida. Next base: position 9,570 of record CANUEX010086238.1, on the reverse strand, counting down.
AGATGCTCTGACTAATTGAGGTTCAGGATCGGTATGTATGCCTTCTATAGGTCCAAGGAACCTAAGCCGGAGTGTCAGCCAGGCTTGAAAAGCCCCTGGTGCAGAGATATTGAAGTCGGAGGGCCGTTTCATAAGCTGGGAACTGAGTTGGGAACAATAATTTTTTAAATTGTTTTGGAGTTTTGACATTAGTCCCCTTCCTGTGCGCGTAATATCTACCAATTGCGTGAATTTGAGGCCAAAATCTCATAGTGGCCAGGAGCCCGACGTGTTTGGGGGCTAGCTCAAGTGCTTGGATGGCCTTAGCGAAGCAAATGACCCCAGATGCTCTACCTAATCGGGGGACGAGATCAGTATGGATGCCTTCTATAGGTCCAAGAACCCGAGACGGAGTGTTGGCGGGGCTTAAAAAGCCCCTGGTGTGGAGATATTGAAGCCAGATGGCCATTTCATAGGCCGAGAATTGAATCAGGGACTGCAGTTTTTTCGAATCATTTTGGATTTTGGGTGCTAGTCCCCTTCATGTGTGGGTAACATCTATCAATGTTACGAATTTAAGGGTAAAAGCTCAGAGTCTCCTGGAGCCCATCTTGTTTGGGGGCTAGCTCAAGTTAGCTTGGATGGCCATGGCGAAGCCAATGGCCCCAAAGGCTCCAATGAATTGGGGGTCGAGATTGATATGGGTGCCTTCTACAGGTTCGGGGAACCCGGGCTGGAGTGTTGGTTGGGCTCAAAAAGCCCCTGGTGGGAGATATTAAAGCCGGAAGGCCATTTGATAAGCTAGGGACTGTAATTTTTTTGAATCATTTGGGTTTTTCAGCATTACTACCATTCATATATGGGTAACATCTATCAGTGGTGCGAATTTGAGGGAAAAAGATCACATTCGTCGGGAGCCCGATGTGTTTGGGGGTTAGCTTAAGTTAGCTTGTGTGGCCTTGGCATAGCAAATGGCCCTAGAGGCTCTGGTGAATCGAGGGCTGGGATTGATGTGGATGCCTTTTATAGGTCCGTGGAACCCGAGCCGGAGTGTCGCTGGGCTTGAAAGGCCCCTGGTGCGGAGATATTGAGGGATACGGCTTTAATGGGCGTGGGAGGGGTGGCTGGGGATAGACCTCTATTTGGTGTGTGGGAGGCCCCTGTTGCCAAGGCGTAAACCTCCATTTGGCTTGTGGCGCACCCGCAGGGGCCTGCATGTTTGGCTTGTGGCACTTGCAGGCTGCTTGCGCTAGTGCAGCGATAAACCTCCATTGGGTGTGTGGCACGCCTATGTGCTGCCTACCCAGCGCATGGATAAACCTTGAAACACTCCTATCTGGTCTTATAGGAGTAGACAGTGATGTCACATTCTGTGCCAGAAACACAGACTGATTTGCTTATTCATTTAATATGATTTTAAATTAAAAAAATATTTAATTAAATATTTTTTTAATTTAAAATCATATTTAATGAATAAGCAAATCAGTCTGTGTTTCTGGCACAGAATGTGACATCATTATGAAAGCGCCACACATAATAATAAGCGCATCCGCTTATTTATAAGGCATCCAGAGCCTAGCATATGATCATAGCTTCCATATAACAGAAAGGCTTAAAAGCTAAGCATGCTCATGTACCAGAATAAATTAGATCATACAACACATTCACATTAAGTATATAGAGCCCAAAAACTTATCATTTCTGCTTATTCAGAATATTTCACATATAACTTATTCTTTCCTTATTTTGCTTACAGATATCATAAAATATTAGTCATAGCCATCGATTTAACAAAATCACCTCAAAATAAGTTCTTACAACTTCACAACATTTCACCAAAAGGCGCCTCTTATGATTAGTTACCCCCTTTTCAATATATGATCTGATTCATTCCTGTGTCCCGCATTCCACTACCCTAGCTAGCCTGCCATCCTAGAAGCTTGCTAGGGGCCCTACTTTACTCGCCTTCTTAGGATCGCTTTGCCGGGTCGGGATGTCACAAACCTCCAATGGGCGTGCGACGTGAATGCAACCCAGCGAGAAACCTTTATTGGGCGTGCGGTGCGCTAGCAGCCCACGTGCCTTCCAGCCAAACTAAGGCAAACACGCAGGCCAGGAACTGAGCCAAGGACTGCAATTTTTTTTAATCGTTTTGATTTTTCGGCATAGGGTGCCTTCATATATGGTAACGTCTACTAATAGTGAGAATTTGAGGGCAAAAGCTCACAGTCGCCAAGAGCCCAACGTGTTTAGGGGCCAGCTCAAGCCAGCTTCGATGGCCTTGGCAAGGCGAATGGCCCCAGAGGCTCTGGTGAATTGAAGGCTAGAATTAATATGGGTGCCTTCTATAGGTTCAGAGAACTCGGGCCGGAGTGCCAGCCGAGCTCAAAAAGCCCCCGGTGTGGAGATAATGAAGCCGGAGGGCCGTTTCATAGGCCGGGAACCGAGCCTAGTTTTTTCCAATAGTTTTGGTTTTTTGGTATTACTACCCTTCATATATGGGTAACATCTATTAATGGTGCGAATTTGAGGGCAACAGCTTATAGTTGCTTAGAGCCTGATGTGTTCGGGGGCTAGCTCAAGTTAGCTTGGATGGCCATGGCGAAGCGAAAGGCCCTGGAGACTCCGAAAAAACGAGGGTCGAGATCAATATGGGTGCCTTTTATAAGTCTAGGGAACCTGGGCCAAAGTGCTGGCCAGCCTTGAAAAGCCCCTAGTTCGGAGATATTTTAGCTGGAGGGCCGTTTCATAAGCAGGGGATGGCAGTATTTTTGAATCATTTTGGTTTTTCGGTGTTACTACCCTTCGTGTATGGGCAACATCTATCAATGGTGTGAATTTAAGGGAAAAAGATCATAGTCACTAGGAGCCCGACGTGTTCGAGGGCGACCTCAAGTTAGGTTGGATGGCCTCGGCACAGCAAATGGTCTAGGAGGCTCCTGCGAATCACGGGCAGAGACCGATGTGGATGCCTTCTACAGGTCTGGGGAACTTGAGCCGGAGTGTCAGTCGGGCTTGAAAAGCCCCTGGTGTAGAGATAGTGAAATCGGAGTGCCGTTTCATAGGCCAAGAACCAAGACGGGGACTGCAATTTTGTCAAATTTTTTGGTTTCTCAGCATTACTACCCTTCATGTAAGAGTAACATCTATCAATGGAGCAAATTTACAAGCAAAAGCTCACAGTTGTGGGGTGCTTATCGTGTTTAAGGGCTAGCTCAAGTTAGCTTGGATGGCCTTGGCTAAGCGAATGGCCCAAAGGCTCTGGCAAATTGGAGGATAGGATCGATATGGGTGCCTTCTATAGGTCCAGGGAACTTGGGTCGGGCTTAAAAGGCCCCTGGTGTGGAGATATTAAAGTCGGAGGGCCGTTTCATAGGTTGAGAACCGAGCCGGGGATTGCAATTTTTTTGAATTATTTTTTTTTTTTGGTATTACTTCCCTCCATGTATAGGTAACATCTATCAATGGTGCAAATTTGAGGGCAAAATCTCACCATCGCTGGGTGCCCGACATGCTCGAGGGCTAGCTCAAGTTAGCTTGGATGGCCTCGGCAAAGTGAATGGCCCTAGAGGCTCCGGTGAATCATGGGTTGGGATCGATATGGGTACCTTTTATAGGTTTGGGGAACTCGAGAAGGAGTGCCGGTCGGGCTCGAAAGTCCCCCAGCAAAGATATTGAAGCCGGAGGGACGTTTCATAGGTAGAGAACCGAGCCAGGGACTGTAGTTTTTTTTTACTCTTTTTGGTTTTTTGGGATTACCACCCTTATATATGGGTAACATATATCAATGGTGCGAATTTGAGCTTAAAAGCTCAAAGTCGCCTAGAGCCTGATGTGTTCGGGGGCTAGCTTAAGTTAGCTTGGATGGCCTTGGTGAAGCGAATGGCCTCGAGGCTCCGGTGAATTAGGGGTCGAGATCAATATGGGTTTTTTCTAAAGTTTCGTGGGACCTAGGTTGGAGTGCCGACCAGGTTTGAAAAGCCCCCGGTGCAGAGATATTGGGGCTAGAGGGTCATTTCATAGGCCGAGAACCAAGCCAGGGACTGCAGACTTTTCGAATCGTTTTGGTTTTTTGGCATTACTACCCTTCATGTATGGGTAACATCTATTAATGGTGCGAATTTGAGGGCAAAACCTCACAGTCGCTAGAAGCCTGATGTGTTCGGGGGCCAGCTCAAGTGAAGCTTGGATGGCCTTGACGAAGTGAATGGCCCCGGATGATCTAGTGAATGGGGGGTTAAGATCGATTTGGGTGCCTTCTATAGGTCTGGAAAACCCATTCTAGATTGTTGGCCGGGCTCAAAAAGCCCCTAGTACAAAGATATTGAAGCTGGAGGGCCATTTCAATGGTTGAGAACTGAGCCAGAGACTGCAGTTTTTTCAAATCATTTTGATTTTTCAGCATTACCACCCTTCAAGTATGGGTAACATCTATCAATAGTGTGAATTTGAGGGTAAAAGCTTACAGTCACTAGGAGCTTGACGTGTTCTGGGGCTAGCTCAAGTTAAGCTTGGATGGCCTTGGCAAAGCGAATGGCCTTAGAGGGTATAGCAAATTACGGGCCGAGATTGATATGAGTGTCTTTTATAGGTCAAGGGAACCCGAGTCGGAGTTGCAGCCGTGCTTGAAAAGCCCCTGGTGCGGAGATATTTAACCCGGAGTGCCGTTTCGTAGGACAACACCTGAGCCGGGGACTGCAGTTCTTTCGAATCGTTTTGATATTTTGGCATTTGGTGCCTTCATATATGGGTAACTTTTGTCAATGGTGCAAATTTGAGGGCAAAAGGTCACAGTCGCCAGGAGACCGTCGTGTTCGGGGGCCAACTCAAGTTAGCTTGGATGCCTTAGCGAAGCGAATGGCCCTACAGGCTTTGGCGAATCGGGGATCGAGATTGATATGGGTGCCTTCAATAGGTCTAGGAAAAATCGAGCCGGAGTGTCAGCCAGGCTTCAAAAGCCCCCGGGCGGAGACATTGAAGGATACGGCTGTAATAGGCATGTGAGCGGTGGCCAGGGATAAACCTCTATTTGGCGCATGGGAGACCCCCGCTTGTGGGCTATCTCCGCCCAGCACAGCTGTAGACCTCCGTTGGGTGTACGGCGCACCTACGGGCTGCCTGCAACCCGCGTGGCGGTAAACCTCCAATGGGCACGCAGCGTGCCAGCAGATCGCGCCCTACCCACCCCATTGATAAACCTCTATTAGACGTGTGGTTTGCCAGCAGTTTGCACGCTGCCTAGGCTTGGGCGCTATCCAGCATAGTGAAAAAACGTTATTGTGGGTGTAGTGTGCCAACAACCTGCGCGCTGCCTTGCCTCGCCTCCTGCCTAGGCATTAGCCAGCCCTGCGGTGAACCTCCATTTGGCTTACGGCACGCCTGCCTGTGCGCTGCCGGCCCAGCGATAAACCCCTTTTTATATATGGAGGGCCAAAGTTGGGCGCACCACGCGGTTCACCTATAAGGGCCAATAGGCCAAAACTATGGTGGGACCGTCGAATATCCCCCAGCCTTGTGCCTTTATCATTTTTATGGAATTGTGACATTTTTCGATAAATGGGCAACGCAACTCGGCTTTAGTCATTTTTTCTGCATTACGTGCCTTAGTCATTTTAATGGAATTGTAACATTTTTATATACATGGGCAGCGTCTGATACGAAAACCCCAAGATTAGCATGCAATCTGAAATTCCAGCAAGCAATTCAAGCAAGAACGCTAACCAAAGACAAACCCTTCCCTACCAAACCCCCAAACAACTAGGATTGAGAATGTGGATTATAGGGCAGAAACAACAAGAAAGAAAACACCACAAGATGAAATCTTGATAAGTAATCAATTCTTGATGCAACAAGTGAAGAAGACAAACTCCTCACTCAAAGAAAATCAAGTAGCCACAAGTTTATCCCGTTTTACATCTTAAGGAGGCTATTTATATGCCTCAAACAAACCTAACCCTAATGAAAGTATCTAAATAGGCTTCCCTAAGGTCAAAACACATGGGTTCAACTAAAACACACTAAATGAAGTCATCTTAGGCTTAGATAAACAAGTTAATTTAGGCCCAATTACATGCATAATAAAATCAGCCCAAAACAATAAGGCCATGTAATTTTAATAGGGCCTTTACAAAAGCCTAACATTAACTTTTCCAGGCTTCCACAAGATAAAGAGATCTTGGCCCATAATTCCCATCTTCATGTAGCTTTAGCTCTTTATCTACAAAATGTTGCATGTAGCCTTGTAATGTCTCTTTCAGCCTTTTTGCCTTAGATCTAGTTATTAGTCCAGTTGGGAAGGCAAAAGGGTCCTTAACTTAAAGCCCACACTTATGCTCATATCATTCCCTCCCTCCTCAAAAATATTCATCCTCGAATATGCATCCATATCAAAAGGAGAAAGATCAGAGACATTAAAGGTAGCAGAACATGATACTCACCTGGAAGATCAATCTTGTACGCATTGTCATTTATCTTTTCGAGCACTTGAAATGGTCTATCGCCTCTAGCATCTAATTTTGATTTCCTTTGATTAGGAAACCTTTCCTTTCGCATATGTACCCAAACCTAATCACCAGGTTCGAATATCACTTGTTTTCGCCCTTTGTCAACCTTTTGTGCATTTAACCTATTTCTCTTCTCAATCTGTTCTCATGCCTTCTCATGTATAGCTTTAACCATTTCAGCCTTCTTTTTGCCGTCTAAGCTGGAAATCTCATTCAAGTGTAAAGGCATCAAATCCAAAGTAGTTAACGAATTAAAACCATACACAATCTCAAAAGGTGAAAAACCTATAGAAGAATGAATGGAACAATTATATGCAAACTCAATGAAAGGCAAACAATCTTCCTAATTTTTCAAATTCTTACTAACAACAACACGTAATAATGTCTCTAAAATTCTATTTACCACTTCAGTTTGACCATCAGTTTGTGGGTGACAAGTCATAGAATATAAAAGTTTAGTACCTAACTTACCCCACAAAACTTTCCAAAATTGACTTAAGAACTTCACATCCCTATCAGAAACAATGGTTCTACGAATTCCATGTAATCGAACCACTTCTCTAAAGAACAAATCAGCAATATTTGTTGCATCATCAGTTTTATGACATGCAATGAAATGCGTCTTTTACTAAATCTATCAACAACAACAAAGATGCTATCTCTACCTTTCCTAGTCCTAAGTAACCCAAGCACAAAATCCATAGTTATATCAGTCTAGGGCTCTTTAGGAACGGGTAAAGGGGTATATAGGCCATGTGGCATTGACTTGGATTTAGCTTGCCTACATGCAATACAACTTGAACAAATCTTCTCTAAATCTCTACGCATGCCAGGCTAATGAAAATGCTTAGATAAAATATCCAAAGTTTTATGCACACCAAAATGACCCATCAAACCACCACTGTGTGACTCAAGCACAAGCAGCTCACGCAATGAACAAATGGGGACACACAATTTATTTTCACGAAAAAAGAATCCATCATGCCTATAAAACTTTTAAAAAGCACATTGTTCACATGCATTAAAGACATTGCCAAAATTAGAATCATTAGCATACATATCCTTGAGTTGCTCAAATCCTAACAACTTAGAACTAAGTGTAGAAATCAAAGCATACCTTCTAGATAATGTGTCAGCCACTATATTGTCTTTGCCTTGCTTATACCGTATCACATATGGAAATGTCTCAATGAACTCCACCGCTTCGCATGTCTTTTATTCAGCTTCCCTTGGCCCTTTAAGTACTTGAGAGATTCATGATCAGTGTGAATCACAAATTCTTTTGGAAGTAGGTAATGCTGCCATACATGGAGTGCTCAGACTAAGGCATACAACTCCTTATCATAAGTGGAATAATTCAATTGAGCTACATTCAACTTCTCACTAAAGTATGCAATGGGACATTTATCCTGCATCAAAACAGCACCAATACCTATCCCAGAAGCATCACATTCAAGCTCAAAGGTCTTAGAAAAATTAGGTAAACAAAGTATAGGTGCAGAACTTAAGTTCTCTTTTAATGTGTTAAATGCATGCTCTTGTTCTTTACCCGACTTAAACCCAACTTCCTTTTTGACTACCTCAGTCAAAGGAGCAACAATAGATGAAAAATCTTTAACAAATTGCTTATAAAAACTAGCTAAGCCATGAAAACTTCTCACATCAGAAACATTCTTAGGTATTGGTAATTCTTGGATAGCCTTAACCTTTTCCTCATCAACCTCAATCCCATGTGCATTCATAACAAAACCAAGAAATATAAGTTTATCAATGAAAAAAGTGCACTTCTTAAGGTTAGCATACAACTGCTCTTCCCTAAGGACCTCTAAAATAGATTTAACATGCAAGATAAGCTCATCTAAAGATTTATTGTATATAAGAATATCATCAAAATACACAATAATAAATTTCCCAAGGAATGCACGTACAACATGGTTCATCAATCTCATAAATGTACTAGGTGCATTTGTTAAGCCAAAAGGCATAACCAACCATTCATACAAACTATATTTTGTTTTAAAAGCTGTTTTCCACTCATCATCTGGTTTCATGCGAATTTGATGGTAGCCACTTTTCAAATCAATTTTAGTAAATATACAAACACCATACAACTCATCCAACATGTCATCTAACCTAGGTATAGGGTGGCGATACTTTACAGTGATTTTATTGATTGCACGACAATCAACACACATTCTCCCCGAGCCATCCTTCTTAGGTACTAACTATACAGGCACTGCACATTGACTTATGCTTTCCCTCACATGTCATTTTTCTAAAAGCTCTTCCACTTGTCTTTGAAGCTCTTTTGCCTCCTCAAGATTGCTCGTATAGGTTGGACGATTAGGAATTGTAGCACTAGGAACTAAATCAATTTGATGCTCAATGCCTCTTAAAGGAGGCAACCCCTTTGGTATCTCCTTTAGAAAAATATCATTAAATTCCTGCAAAAAAGAAACAAAACAACTAGGCACATTTGGGTCAAGGTTAGCATCAGAAAGTAAAACCTCTCTAAATCTTATCACTATCAATGCTCTCTTGCCTGGATATGCAAAATGCAAATCTCTCTCTTTTGCATATAAACTCTGTTTCTTTTCACTTTTCTTTTCTCTCATCACTATACTTTTCTCTTTTGTACCTCCCTCTTTCTTTTCCTTACTTGAGCACTCACTCACCATTGGGCCATTAATTTTATTTTTCTCTCTCTCGGCCTCTTTTCCCTTATTTCTTTTATTTACCTCACTACCTGAATTCCCTTGTGAAGCATTCAACATTTTCAATTACTCTTGGTACACTTCAAATGTAGATAATGGAGGTAGTGTGAACTTTTTTCCATTCATGTTAAAGGTGTACCTATTCATATACCCATCATGCATAGCTCTTCTATCAAATTGCCATGGTCGTCCTAATAATACATGACCTGCTTGCATAGGTACCACATCACATAGCACCTCATCAACATACTTTCCAATTGAGAAAGGAGCCACAACCTGCTTGATTACCCTTACTTCTCTACATTCATTTAACCATTGCAATTTATATGGCTTGGGGTTCTTTTCACATTTTAAACCCAATTTATCAACCAAAA